>CABFOQ010024047.1:0-16677 GCA_900660455.1 Gephyroberyx darwinii
TGTTGCTAGACTACAGCGGGGGATTTTGAAAAAGTAACACAAAGCGGAAAAGGAGGTGAATTGCGCTGTAGGTGGCTATGCCAATTTGTTCCTGTAGGGCAGACAATGACGATGATTGCAGTGTGTGTGTGTGTGTGTGTGTGTGTGTGTTGGTTTAACAGTGCGCTCCTTGCTTCTCCTGACTATGTGTGTGGGCCGAACACATCAGAGGATGCCTTGATGTTGCTATTGTTCGGTGCTGTGAAGCGGAATCCGTCAATGTCAAAGCTGGCTGGACTGACCCAAGAGTGTAGAGCATCCGTGTTACTTTGGAGAAATTCATTTCAAAAACCTGTCACCCATTTGTGGTAGTCCCTTTTTTTTTTTTTTAGCTCAAATCTGATCAGTGTGTGTGATAAAAAGCTGTGACTAAGAGCTCTCAAACCTTAAAATGGTGGCGTGGCTTAAAGGAGAATACCACTTTAATACCGCTTCACTTTAAGCTTTGAAATGTCTTATTGCTGTGCCTGGGGACAGTCTGGCCTGTTCAGCTCAGCATTCACTATTGTATTGCATAGCTGGGAACAAGAAAGAAGAGTTTTTCCCACTCCCTAACAATATGAAGGCATGTTTGAAAAGGTGACTGTAACGAGACAACAGCACAATCCTCGGGGGATGAAAGTACATTTTCAGGTTGTGAACTGATGGTGCTAAGAATCAGGCAGATTCGAGTCTTGGTTCTCTGCAGGAAGCAAGAATTGGTGAGTGCACTGACCACTGACGAGTTTTAGGGCCTTGGGCTGATGAGAAGGGCGAAGAGTTGTCACATCAGCACTGTTATCACATGAGTGTGGATTTGACCTAACTTGTAAAAGCTGACAAGTTCACCCCACCTTTGACAAGTGCTCACCACCCTCCCACGTGTTGAGTTAACATATTGGACATAGCCACACACACACACACACACTGCACTGGACTGCACTGCTGAGTCATATGTGTGGATGCAACCACATAGAGAGACAGACAACCTGGGTTTTCAAATCACTATTTCAATGTCAGTAATAATATTATAGTTACCAATCACATAAATACATTTTTTCTCACCCCTTCATATCACATGTAAGTTTACTAAGCTCCATCCTGGATTCATTTTCGTCATAACTCAAGGACACACGCCACACACTTGGAATAAAGATGGATACGTTTACATTCAGTAAAGAAGTAATCCCATTACAAAAATATCATTGTATCATCTATGTTTAGGTACCAAAAGCTAGCTGGAAGGTTATCAGTCACAGGGGAAGTATTTTGAAGGTAAGAGGAAACAATCTCATTTTATATTTGGGGGGAGTAGAAGCACTACCACTCACTAACTGAGGGAACTATCAACTTCTCATCATAGTCTTCACTTTGTTATAAAGCCTCTTCAGTTCTTCTAGGCAGGAGACACCCAGACTGAAGGCCCTCACAGCTCTGGGCTGTAGTAGTTTATTTATCAAAGACTTACATTTCTCTGAGCTTTTTGTCATCGCCTTTTAGGACCCCACTAAATCAAATTTCTAACAAATTAACAGTTGGTAAGGCGATAAAGCTGACTTGACTTGACTAATGAGCTTCTAATAGCACTTTGGGAAGGGCTCGTATTTCTTTCCTGAGTGCCAAACCCAGTATATTGGTACAGGAATTCAGACAATGGGATCAGAACAATAAAATGCACTCAGCTTCCTGCCCTGTAGGCTTAATATGGAGACGGGGCTTCGCAATGCTGGTGCGTGTGTGTGTGTGTGTGTATGTGTGTGTGTGTGTGTGTGTGTGTGTGTGTGTGTATGTGTGTGTGTGTGTGTGTGTGTGTGTGTGTGTGCGCAAGTGCTCTCAATCAAGATTCATTAAAAAGGAACAAGACAACACGTTTAGTTGTTTCAAAGTGAGATATACACATGCTGCACAGTGATTTAAGAAGTGATTGATGTCGAGGTGATATGGGTGGTACTCCTATCCTAACATGTATAAGGTAAACAAGACCATTTCCTAAAAAACTTGGTGTAGTCGCTCAAGTCCTGGGCAACACCAGACTAGATGGGCTCTACATCCTCTATAGTCGACATGTATTTAACAACTAACTCAAAGATTTTTTTTTAAATAAAATGTATACACAGCATTTTGGGTAGAAATGTTTCATATGGGTGTTTGTGAAGGGGAGATGAGATCCTTCTTGAGTTTTATTAAATGTACCGTCCAGTCATGTTCATTTGATATTACAAGATAGAAGATCTACAACAGTATTGGATCGCACCCCTTTACAGACTCAGTATATGGTTTTGGAGGTCCAACCAGAGTGGAAATTAAGACCAGCCACCAGAAAGAATACTGGTACTGGTACTGGTAACGTTTTGCTGTGGCTGGTATGTTCTGGCAGCCGTTTTGGCAAGTAAAAAACATTGATTTGGCCAGTGAAAACAGTCTAATTGTGTACTCCACCAGCCACCTTGGCGTGGATGAAAACGCCTGTGTCCAACCTACAGGAGTGCTGGACATTCTTCACACAGTCTGGTTTTTACAACATTCACCTGTCCATGCAGCTGCTCTCATCAAGGCATTGTCCTCCTTTTGGAAAACAGGGCTCGGTGTTAAAATGGGTTTTTACGAGAAACACGGAAATGAGCAGAAAACACAGATCAAACAGATCACAGGAGAGTCCAGAGGCACGGTGTGAGGAGTCAAATAAAATGTGGGGCTCACTAAACTGACACATGGAGGAATGGTTTCTGGTACATATGAAACACATGCCTTGTTTGTACATGACTAGGGCTGCAATAGTTACGGGCCAAACACAGAGGCAGAGCAGCAAGCGAGCTCGATCTCATGAAGTTGCACAACAACTGAACACACAGGCTTGCGGCGAGTTTCGCAAGTTGAAATCTGCTCAGCTTTTGAGAGCAAAGTATCGATAACCAATCAAGTCAAGCTCGACCACACCATCACCCACCTACCACACAGCTGCATTATACATAGAAAACTGAGTCTACATGTGTATTGTCAATTATGTCGTTTGGATAGAACTGAACACTGTCTAATGTATGTCTGTGTCTGTGTATGGTGTGATGGATTGTTCCCTTGTTTCTCATGACACGGCTCCCTGCTACAGAGACAGTCTTCATACTGTGCTGATTCTCAAAAGCTTTATTGTTTTATAACAAAAGCAGAAAAATTCTTTTGGCGTTATGAAAAACACAAAACAACCATAACATATGAGTAAATGAGCACCGTTCATGTTGTTTAGCTAAATGAAATGGCCCCGGCATGTTAGCATCATTCTTCTATCAGACTATTTTATAGGCTGGGGCACACCTGTATGTAGCGGGATTGTTAGCTGTTTCTATGGCAACCACCGCTCACTGAATGCGGACTTCCTTGTCCACTTGTGGAGCGGCGGAGGATCAAAGTGAATCAGATATGGCCACTTCTTGGCGTACCATCTGTAGTCCCATTACTGCTGCATTATGGTATCGTATCACTCGATTTAAGCTTCGGCAGTTAATAATCATAGACCGGGAGCATATTGGCAATACTGAAACATTTTGTTTCATTTAAAACATCTGCTATAGTTGAACATCAACATGTTGAACTCAAATCATCAAGAGGATCAAGTGTGATTAATAATTGTGATCACAGTATATATCCTGCTGTGCTTGTCAAATGTGGACAACCTTGTCATTGAATAACCATCAGGAATACCCACATTGGTTGAAATGTCATAAACGTGCATGAATCATAATCTGGGTCAAGCAGGCTCACTCTTTCAGACATTTACAGTGATGACTGGTGCATGCTGTAATAGATCACTCCAGTCTAGGACTACTGACTGGCTCGTTCTCCTCCGTTTCACTTTACTGTTCCTCTCTCTCCAATGCAGAGTTGAAATACAAGAAATTTGGTTTTGGTTTTCTAACATGATGCACAGTAATCTAGGGCCGCCCCGTGTTTTGTTGACTTCCTGTGAATAAGTCCTCTCTAGTTGGGTTACACTGAGCCTTTCATGTGGCGACGAGGCTAATGGCATGGCTGTAAAGCAGACAAGACAGGACAGGCAGTAGGGGAATAACACCACTTGGGGGAAGGGTTCAATGGGAGTACTAAAGTGACAGTCTAACTTATATACATCTAACAAGGCAAAAATAATGCACCTTGTGGAATATAAACCTGTAATAACACCGCTATGTTCAGTCTAACCTCTATTGGTGCTTGTAAATTTGGCAAGATGTAGTTTATATGTCAAGTGAACATGTAAGAGAGTCCTGCATAACTGTGATCTAGCAAAATTTGATTCATTGCGGTGGCTTTGAACTGGTGCATCCTGCAGAGAGAGATCAGGTGTGGTGAGATATTTTGGTTAAATGCCAAAATAGAAATCACAAGTGCGCTAACTCATTTTGATTTGTTGTTATTTAGCAGCTCTTTGTATTTGCTATTTGTTCTTTTTATAAACAGCACGCTTGGCTTTATATGACGTGTGCGACATCTGAGGATGATTCTGTCATTTCGATGTGCCTTGACGTGTGTCTCGCCACAGCGTGCCACAGTAGCAAAAATGTGCTATTTTTAGACGTACCTCACCCAAAGCCACTCCACACCCTCAACTCACTCCTTTTCCATCTCAGTAAAATACCGTTTCACTCATTTATCTACTTTTTTCCCTGCAACATCTCCATCCTCTCCTACTCTCTCTCTCTTTCTCATCCCCTACATGGAAACAACCCACTCGTCTCTCTCTCTGATTGCTCATAAGTTGTTTTGCTTCAGCATAAACTGAGCGTAAATCAATCAAGTGTACCTCTCTTTCACTTTGACCTCTCTCCACGGCGCTGAGCAGTCCCCTGAGGGCCTATCAGTCTTCCTCTAAGGCTAGCGCAAGAGAGGAGAGCAAAGCAGAGGAGGGGGAAAGTTGGGTTGAAAAGGCAGAGGAATGCCATGGGGTCTCTAGGAGGGGGGCTTTCAAAACATTCCACCGTTCACAGTGAGCTTATTCATACTTCATTTCATTCAGACTTCATTGTCTCTCTCCACCGACTCTATTTTCTGCCTATAGGCACACACACAGGTTCTGCCAGTGTTGGCAATTGTGTTCAGTGACTTTGCTAGTAGTGCTACATTTACAAGAACACCAGGAATACACATCGGCAGTGAATACACATAAATCACCCACATCTGGTAGATATGTCTACTAAAGGTGGGAGTCAGACAGCCCCATGTAAAGGCTTGAATGATGGATCTTAATTATTAAAACGTGCATGTGAGGCCACCCCGCTACTGTATTCCCTCCCTGGTTATAATTCATCCCTAATGAAAACTCACTATAGGGACTCAGAACGGGTCCGTGGTGCTTAACGGTGAATTTATAGTGAAGTTCTTCCTGTATCTCCTCTGATATCACTATAATAACCATATAGTATTCCTATAATATTCCTACAACTTAGTTTTGCTAACCCCATTTAACACAGAATCAACTAGGACATATTCCTCTATAGCTGGTTATGATTCAAGATTATTGTCCACAACACCAAGATGATTATATGTGGGTCCACGAACATGTGCAGTCATGACGTAACGTTATATCAGGACTGAACATGTGCCCATAATGTTTCAGACTTTTTAATGCTTTTTAACTTTTTAACATTATTAATGTTGGACATTATCATTTTCCATGTTTCCATCTTTCAAGACACGTGTATAACGCAGTAAATTAGTTTTGTTAGAGTATCTTTTTAAATAAATATTATATATAGGATTACTACAGTTCTTTCCTAAGTGATACCACCCCGGCACTAAAGGAAAAAGAACTATACTATACTATATATACTATATACTATCACTATATATTCCTGTAAGGACTTATGTGTCTGTGGTACTCTAGTTTATGGTGACCTCATTGTACTTTATGGTATTTTTCGATATATGTCTATCATAGTTTTGCTGTAATATTTGTACAGTATCATTTTTAAATGGTTGGTTATAGGGTTGCTATCGTTGTTTTTTAGTAAGGGTGTGTGTGTGTGTGTGTGGTCTTACCTGGCTTGGTGATGCTCTGGAAGTACAGGACGAGGACGAGCAGGGAGCCGAGGCACGTCGCCAGGAACAGGCGTCCTTCTCTGGGCATCCTCATCCTGAATCCCCGGTCTGCTGGCGGAGCCCCCGACCCCTCGTCCCTCTCTCGATACGGCTCATACGAGACCGCCCGACGGATGTCGCGATATTCGCGAGAGAATTAGTAATTGTTGATAACGGGTAGGGTCCTTCTGAGGCGGATGAAGTAAACTGTTACACGCTCGAGCGACTTAACCGTTATTTGGACTGGGAAGCGACGCGGAAATCAGACCAGCCCGGCCCGGTCTTGCCGGTGTTTTGAGATAATGATGATAAAATTAAAAATGAAACAGCATGAACAGTTATGTTCAAATTACAACCTCAAAAACTATATGGAAGGTTATGTTGCAACGGTTATCCCTCCTCTAAACTACAGTTGCTGCCCAACTGAGTGGTGTGGAGTTTGTCGAGGCTTGACAAACTTCTTCTTCTCCTCTAAATGGACGGGGCACTGTGCCGTGACGTCACACCCACCTCTCTCTCGGCCCCCGTTACTTATGCTGCCTTCGGGTGGTGTCGGAAATATCCAAATTAGTGGGTTTGTGCACACCTACGACCCAGTAATATGGTAAATAGGAACTGAGAGAGACCAGATTTTCCATGCTGTTATATCCTTAGTTGCCGATATGTGGCGTTTAGAGGGTGTAGACCACGACAGGCGTGTTGACAACTGATGGTGAATGTGATGAATTAGGGTGTTTTCATAACATCTGCCACCATCAGCAACCAGTAAATGCAACTCTAAAAAACCCTTACCAGAAACCCCCCAGCCCATATGGACTCTTTATGATCAGAATAACAACTAACAACTTTCCTCCCACTACTTTCTGTTTTCATTCTGGTTGATGTTCTTCCCTGTACTTGCACAAAAAAGCTGTCAAGGTCACGTGGTCGCCTAAAAAAGTGAAACTTTTCTCAACTTTAGCACCATTCTGCCTGAGAAGAATCAGGGCGAGAGGGGGGAAGGGGGTCCACCACTGTAGCCAGTAATAGGTCAGTAGGATTGTTCGACCTACCTCAAACAACAGCTATGCAATTTTCATTTTCAACATTAGCTAGTGGGTTCACTAGCAAGCTAAGTGATGTCTTGTTTTCTTCCAGACTGCTATCACTGCTACAAGTCAAAATGTTAGCTTAGCATGGAAAGTTCCAAATTTTCCATTCCAAATACCATACTTTTTCAGGACCTTCATTTTTGGACTAACTTTGAACAACTGTCTTTGACCATTGTGTATTACTACTGAACAAACCACTGGTGGGAAAGTGATAGTGATAGTCTTGTTCTTATCTATGCAGCTGTTATGACTTTGCAGTGACCTTGTATTCTCTATCAAACCTCATCCCTAGCTACTCTCCTTCAGAGATCTGCATACCCCATACAGTGTGTGTATCTCTCCTGAGCGCTCAGCTACTGCAAATAAATATACTCAAGTAAATCACGACTTGACTCTGAACCCTTAATCTTTAGTTACCGGGTTTATTCAACAAAGTCTATAATTAAATTGACCACTTTCCTTGCAACTTGCCCTTGATACTCAGACAGAGGGCTCCATTTTCGTGAATCAATGGTGCACAGTGCAAAGTGCTGTCAAAGGCTTACGGAGGAGACAGATATTTGGAAACAGTTGGATGAGGAGGAATACATTTTCAGACGACAGTCCGGTGCACTTCTGCCACAAAAGCTTCTCCCAAGAGGAAACTGATGTCCTTGTGCGGGAGGTGCAGCATCGCCACAAGTGAATATACGGCCTAGTTATATTATAAGTCCTTTATGAAGAAACTATGTTGGATGACATTCATTCACAACACAGCCACGTGTGTGTATATAGTTAGAATGAACGTTGTATCTTATTTTTTCATGTTTGAGGGATTGTATATCAAAGTGAAACTGGCCAACATATCATCCACAAAAAATACCATAGAACACGCCTGCGCCTTGCGCCATTGATGTGGTCTGAACAGTCGGGCAGCACAAGCACAAATCCCCGTAATCCTTGGCATCAAAATTGCACGGCGCTGCTTGATCGTTACTTACACACTGTTACTGCACCTCTCCTCCCACACGCAGCAACTCAACGCAATTTAGTAAACGTGACCTTTCTTTTTAGTTTATGGATCCCTGGCACAGCTCTCGGTAGCAAGAAAATGAAGATAATGATGACGGCAATGATGATGAAAATGCTGGTATTTATTTTCACACACACCTGTTCTGAGACTGACAGTGAGGTAAAGCAAGGATCTGTTACTAGAGAGAGAGCAACATTGCAGCGTAGTTGTGATATGCTTTGTAATTTATCGATGATGTTATAGATAGATATTTAGATAGATAGATAGATAGATAGATAGATAGATAGATAGATAGATATTTAGATAGATAGATAGATAGATAGATAGATAGATAGATAGATGGCTCTTTATTGTCCCCAAGGGGAAATTGCAGTTTGCAGCAGTACAAGACGAGAGAGGCACACATCACTATACAATAAACACATTTAAGGGCAACAGGCTGTATATAAAAGAGCCTAAAAATATACAAAAAAAAAGAAATATACAAAAAATATACAAGGAGTGCAAGTAGTTTTGGCTTGATATTAACACATATTGCAATGCATTGCTAGTAGTGCAAGCTAGTTTCCAATACTAGCCCAATAACTCCTGAAAACAACAATTCCACATTACTAAAATGTAAATTTAAGTATACAAAATAGGCAAAGAATAATTGAAGTTCACATTTTATTGAGGTGTAATTGTTGTTTTGAGGAGATGAAGGAGACAGAAGGTAGAGAGCGTGTGAGGAGATAAAGTGAGCGAGTGAGGAGATAAAAAAGGGCGCCTCTTTTTTTGAGCAAGGCAAGTTCCTTCATGTTCACTGTGCACTAGACTCAAATTGGCACAGACTGCAAAATGCAATAATCCATAATTCACCTTGAATGCTGCCACAGTCAAAATGTTGCCACAGGCTGTAGACTTATTAGTATCATTAGTGTTACTTTCTTATGCACCGTCAGCGACTTGCATCTTTCTGAGTGTCGAGATCCTTTAAACATGACATGAGAGCGAGATAAGGAGCGCTAGCGGGTATCCGGTAACGGTACTAGGTTTTCCTGGCTTGTAATTCTCATGTCAAACCCACTAGCATCATCCTAATGAAGGCCCTTGAGATTGCAGTGTTGATGTGTGAAGATGAATTAAATATGTGTGGGCGGTGTGAAGGGGTGGGTTGGGGGGTTGTAAACAGAAAGCCAATTCCATTTTCCTCAAATATACCTTTCTCCTTCTTCTTCCTCCTATGCCTGTATTGAGTATTATGAGGATGTGCTGGCCCAGGTGCATTTTATCTCCCTGACCACCCATCCTGTATCCATCCTTCAAGCTATGGTATAAGTTGTCTGACTCCCTCTTTCAAATAGGAGTCTGCCATTACTGAAGTTTCATTTTAACTATGATTAAAGAGAGGGCAATCTTCTAAAGGAATTGAACAGTTAGTCTCAGCTGTTCAACAATATGAATTAGCCCAGCCTCTTGCAGTGAAACGACCGACCCATCAGAGGACATAAAATGCCAAAATCACTGAATCACCCAGAAATTTGAGATTCATGGGGATTGAATCCAGGTAACCAGCAGGTGTCATTGCTGGAAGGACTTACAATCAAACACAATTCTTCATCTCATCAAGCTCCTGAATAAGGGAACCTCAGAAATAACCGTCTGAGAGTATCGTGCGGCCGTGCTTTTTAGCTTATACTGTAAGACCTGCAGTTAGGGCTCAGCTCTACGTCAGAGCCATTTGATCTTCACATGGCTTACCGCTTGTAGTGTTGAAGGGCTGTGATGACTGGTCTGGAGAGTGGACATTTCCTGTAAACTGGCGAGACAATGACATGGTATTAAAACATGCTGCAGAACACCAAGGGACATTTGTCTGGGCATGGATTGAGGTAAAATGAAAATGGACGAGGTTTTATTTTTAGTTTCGGAAAATACATAATCATAAGTCTGTGAGAGCAGCTTATAATATACCAGCTGCATAATATCAGCTTGTTTCAAACAACCGGGCCTAAACTGACTGCAACAGGTCGCATTAGTGAGAAAGAGGCGCAGAGGCCGTTTGCTACGTGATTCACTTTCTGCTGAACACGCTCCTCTGCTCTTGCTTTCACTTCAGCCTGCACACACACCACATATGAATGGCCTGTACCTACTGTACTGTAAACTTGCAAAAAGAATATTTGTGCACGATCAACTAAACAGCATCGGTATGACCCAACAATTCTGTAAACATTTGAATCTAACACGCTATTATTTAAAATGATGACTGTTGAAATGATGACGAGCGCTTTTTCTCTCTGCGTCCTATCAGACGAGGCTGACTAGTCATCCTATAGTGTAAACCACGGCTGGATTATTGGACTGTGGAAACACTTTTATTGAACCATTACCAGAACCATGGAAAGCATGAATCATTGTGTGTGTGTGTGTATGTGTGTGCAAATGTTCTTTCAGCTGTTAAGGGTGTAATGGCACATGTGAATGATGCTGTAGAAGACGTTAAGCCAACAGCTCCCTTGACGTTGCTGGTTCGACCCTAAGGGACTCTGTAAACTTGTGCGCTCATAACTCACAGGTTAACTGCCAAAATAAAAGACAGTCCAACATTACATGTCTTAATAGGGTGTTGTGCCACCGTTGCTGCCAGAACACCTTCAATAGGCGCTTTGGAATAACTTTCTTCGAGCGTCTGCAACATTGCTGGAGGGATGCAACACCATCCGTCCACAAGAAATGACATCATTTGATGCTTTACCGATGATGGTAGAAAACAGAGTCCCACATGGCATACCAGACCCATAAATGCTCAGCTCGGTTGAGATCTGAGATGCCATATGGTTGTTTTTTTTGTTTTGTTTTCAGGCTCATCAAACTATTGGCCTCTGCTGTGGACTGGGGACAGGAGCCCACTCCCATCAGGACGACCACTGAAGGTCAACAGTCAGAATGGAGAATGACCAATTTTTGTATAGTATACCAGACAGACTGACATATATTTATTGTCAACAGAAGGAAAGGAAGGATGGAAATTTTCTGTTATTTCTCATCCTGCCCTCTTCCTCTTCTTCATTATTACTTCCCCATCCTCCTCTTCTCTGTCCCTCCCTGCTGTCTGAATGATCACTCTGCTCTGCCAAGACCTTGTACGCTTGATCCACCTCTGTAATTGTGGGCATCGGTCAGTCCTTTGCTGTAGGTTGCAAACAGAAGCTCCTCTGCTATATTCCTCCTTGTCCTCCTCAAAGACAGAGAGAGAGAGAGAGAGAGAGATGACTAGGCAGGGAATTCAGTAAAAGGCAGAGTTTGGTACACTCTCGACACAATCGACATTGATTGGTGTTGTTAGTACAATACAATGGATGTTTTAATTGTTGGCCTGTCAGTATCTTAGGAATGTCAACACAAGAATTCTCTGCCGTCACCACAGAATCCCAACCACAATGTAAAGAATCACTCACTTGGACTTGCTCACATAAATAAGTGTGAATTCCTCACCTAGCAAGTTCTCCCAAATGATTCATTCATAAATGGCATATGCAATTTGTTCTATGTTGCCGTCAATACTCAGTTCGGGTGTTCAGGAAATTAAGAAAAACAAATCCAGAGCACTCTTGGATTCATTTTTGCACCGATCAGTATTCATGCTGGTCTGAGGGCACCATGAAGGCCAGCGGTGCAGCTTTTAATCTGTAGTGCCGTACATTAGCCTCTAAAATTGATTTGATGCATTACAAATTAATTTGAACCTTTTTCTAAGAAAAGGGTACCTTGGATGTGGTTTCCTTTTCGCTCTTTGTAGCCACATATGCTTGTTTTTACATTTGCAACACTTAAAAGGTGAATGGAAACGCAAACCCCTGTTTAACTAAGATACACAAACTAGAAAACTAGAGCTGGCTGGTGTACGACGAGCTCCGGGCTGTGTACCGATCAGTGTCTTATTTGTACGTCTAGTTGGTGTACCGGCCCCAAAACGAGCCATTTATTTGTTTGGACCGAGGCATCTTGCTTGGCCAGCTATAATGGAAATAGGGTTGTCAAGATTTTGGGCTGAGCGCTGGAGGTTTTGGCCTGAGACACACTGGGTTTTCACATGGCAAGAGGAGGATTTCTTGTTGGATGTCTTCTTCCCTGCATCCTCCAAAAATAAAACACAGATCGCAAGGATAACCCAAGCCATGTGGACATACTAATCACACGCACATCACTAATTACAACCCCGCACCCCCCCAAAGGTTATAATCGCAAGTTGTGGTCATAACACCCATTTTCTTTTTTGCTGTTGCCTTATTATTAGCTGCTTCATCTGATATTGTGTGGAAAATGTTCTTCGGGGGGGCCACAGGGCATAAAACACAACTGATACCAGAACTGTGGTAGAAGAAAACAATGAATGCACCATGTCAGCATTTCTTATGTCAACCATTTTCTATCACTACCTCTTTGTATTGTACTCCACCATTATGTATTACTGCTGAACAAACCGCTCATGGGAAACTACTGAGTCTTGTTCTTATCTATGCAGCTGTTATGACTTTGCAGTGACCTTGTATTCTCTATGAAACCTCATCCCTAGCTACTCCCCTTCAGAGATCCGCATACCCCGTGTGTATCTCTCCTGAGCGCTCAGCTATTGAAAATAAATATACTTGACTGAACTCTTAATCTTGAGTTACCGGATTTATTCAACATTTTTCTTCCTTGTTTTTTCTCTGCAAATCAGCGCACAAACAACTTGGATCACTCACTTCTTGTGGACATACAATTTTGGAAGAAAAGCATCCCGTCTGGCGCATGGTTTCGCGTCATTTCCCGTGTCACTTCTCGCGACTCCTCTGGGATTCCTACTGGCAAAAGATGTTGTAACACGTGACCCCCTGTTGCCGATCAGTCATGTAGTGTACCACAACAACTTCAAGATACCCAATTACAAGACAGAAAGTGGTGCTGTGTGAACAATGCAGCGATCTGATGACTTTGAAAGTCGTGTAGTGTGTGGGCACCATTAGGCCAGGATAAGACTGGTATGCTCCTGCTGCTGGTATGCTACGGTAAACCCAGTCAGAGCGCAGCAAGTTGAAATTGGAAGTTCAACTTCCGAGCATGCTTTGTGCACCACAACTCTCCCAATGCTCGTCATCTTAATGGATACTTCAGACGTGTCCTTTGCAGGAGGCTTATTTCACAGGTCACAAATGATGGTGTCTCACAAAAAGAAAAAAGTCACACACTTTCAATTGTGGACTCTTCTATTTATCCATTTATTCTGGCATAAAAAAACATCTTTGTGTGTACACATTAAAGGACTGTGATGACTTTTTGGAAAATTGGCCGATTTGTCAACTTTACGTGACAAGAGGATTAGCAGAAAAAACCCACCAACTTACTAAAAGGCCTATCCTCTTATGTTAGTGGTAGTCCTACTGTAACATGTAAAAGGTAAGTTGACCAACAAGGCAATTGTAAAGTAAAGTAACATTAGATATGTTAATGTTCAAATTCAAGACCTTTAAATAAGGCTTTAAATGTTGTATACAAAATTTAAAGCAGCTTTAATTTGCACAAAATCATATATTTTATGTTTGCAAATAATTGTACTATACTTATTCTGCAGTATGCCACTTCAACAAACATTACCACACATAATAAATACAGGGTCCACAGACCGGTCCAACATTTGGCATTTTACAAGCGTTCTTAAACCCAAACAACTTGCAGTAAGTCATCAGCCAAACAAGAGACGCCAAATATGACCTCAACGCTTTACAGGCCTGTGTTCCTGCAGCAGGAACCTTATGGTTCTAGATCCAACTATTAGCACTTCAACACATCAACTACATAGATGAAGACAAAAAAGCTCTTCTAATATAAAACATACACTGAGTTGGACAGACAGAAAACACTAATGATCAATGTAGGTGAATGCAGGTGGGGAACAATCCGCTTTAGTTTGGTGCTACATTTCTTTCTTACACTATGATAGCCATGCTGGACTATTTGCAGCAATCAATTATTTATTTTCAAACAAGTTGATTAATTTCTTAACGCTCATCAATTACAGTGATAACACAGGGTGAATGCAAGTATCAAGTTACATCTAAGACTTTTTAAAGACCTTTTTAATGGCAGTTAGAATGAAATAAGACCAATATTGTCAAAAATGAAAACAACTGTTTCCTTTCCCAGGAAATTCAGCACACCAATAAACCGCCATATATTTAAAACCTGTAAAAGTGAATTTAATTTTACTGAAAATGCTTTATTGAACTGTATTCAAGACATTTGAAGACTTGCAGACACCCTGTAAAAGAGACAAAAAGAGAAGGTATCAGCCAAAAGCTTTAAAAATGTGTCTACAATCCAATTTACAATCCACACACACACGCACACACACACACACACACCACAGGACACAGATATCACATTGAGTCCATCTGCGCTACCCCACGTAGCTTTGATTATCTCTTTCACGGTAATTGCTGTTCTCCAGCGTGGTTAGCTGGTCTTCAGAGGGGAGTAGCCTCTACACAACTTGAGTGCTTCCACATGCTGCGTCTAAGCTAATGGTTTAGCACGTTGTCTTTAATGAGAGCCCAAGATGAGGCAATCATGTTCTGGGTACTTTCTACCACGCCACATCAATGCTGAGACGTCGAGTGCTGTCGCTGAATTGATCCAATCAGGATTTGAGAGATTACAATATGCCGAGAAGGCCTGTGATTTCTCTGCACATGATCTATGGGTTTCCTGGACTTTGGGTCAGTGTGAAGTCTCCTAAGTATAAGCTGTGCAGTGAAGCATGCCCGGTGACTGTGCCACTATCCATAGTGACAGTGCAATTATTGTAGGCCCATACCCCATACATTTCCAAATGTTTGGAGGGTCTCATTGCACTGGAATGCTTCTGCATTCAAGATTTTTTTTTTCCTCCATGCAGTTGAAAGGCAGAAAAGCAGTGAATATTGCAAATTGGGCGTCTAACCATAATGAAACCACTTGAATAGTTCCCAAAGTATACAACCTTACCCATGTGGCACTCTCCAGCAATACCTCAGCACTCCAATTTGGCTGGAGCGAAATCAAGTCATACATTAGAGAGTAGTCTAGGGTGGATTAGACTAGCCAAGCAAAATAGAGTAGAATAGAATATAATGTTAGGATTAGAACAGGAAAGTAATCATCATCTAGATTGGTCTGCTGGTTCTGGATGGAGATGGACGTTTTCATTTTGTTTTTCATAGATTATTTATCTTTAAATGGTGGTCAATCAATTATTTTGCTTTAGTGATTAATCCCAAAAGTGCATTTTGGTCAAACTTCTGATTTAAAACGGGTCTACTGTAAAAGTAAATCTGCCAAGTGTCGTTTTTTTCTTTTTACATCCCATAGAATATTTTCTACACTTGCAAGAAAAATGACAGCTGTTAATTACAGTAGTAAAAGGGACCACTTGACTTGTTGAAGCTTTTAGTAATGACAGACAAACATTAAGCAACAGATAATATGTGGTTTAACATTGCTGCTGAAGTAAAAGTGTGAAAAATTTGATGCACGACACGGAGCCAGACTCCTTGGCAGAAACGCCCAAACCCAGAGACGTTAATACGACTCCAGCTTTTCCCCAATGGCACTCTGCTCTTATAAACAGTGGTGTAGTTGACAGTCTACGCACACATTGCATATGTTAACAAGCTGCATCAGCAGACTGCAAAGCAAAAACAATATCAATTGAGGCAAACGGAGTGGAACCAATCACGTTTATTTGCTGACGTGTACGGTAACATCAATTTATGACGTTAGCCTGGAAGCAGTAATTTAGCCTGCACACTGAGAGTTGCAGGGTTACAGCACATGAATGGCCCAGTTGCTGGATCTGCTGGTATCGATTGCTGCTTTACTGTTTGTTTGTTTTTTAATATGGGGGAAATATTGGGCCTGCGATGGGACAGCATGGTGACGGGATGGACCCAGCGCCTGTCGTCAGTTCACTGGGTCCATACTCCCGTCTCACGACTCATGACAACCATCTAGTTGTCGTCAAAAGAAACATGTTGTATTCATTCATGTTATTGCGGCTTTTTAAATTCAAGCCATTTGCATTAGCAGATGCCTGAGATGTTAGTCACTGTTTTCCCTCTTTCAAAAGGCCAGGGTTTTCATCAGTGACTCCTTAGCAAAGTGGTAGAGATCAGCAGCTCTTGGCCCAGCTTGAAGGCCTCTACCCAGCTGTGGACCATCAGCTCATCAGGGGCCATACCTGTCTTAAAGAGAAATCGGGCAGGCAAACAGACTCACACGTGCCATAAACACATCAACCCCATTGAAAAATCTTTCACCCACCTCATTCTTGTCCTCTGTGTATTCTCTATCTAGTGCTGAAAGAGGAAACTGAGTGCAGCTTTAATAGGGATGAATTTGACCAAACATCAACTATTGTGTTAAACTAGATAATAATGGCACTATTACAATTTGAACTCTTTATGTGTAACAGTAGTACAGTGCAGTGTG
>CABFOQ010024050.1:0-33369 GCA_900660455.1 Gephyroberyx darwinii
GAATGCCACTGTAATCTCTCTCTCTCTCTCGCTCTCTCTCTCTCTCTCTCACAGACAGTTATTTTTTCTCTTCCGCCTCCATGTTTCTGCTCTCTTTCAATCTCTCTTTCGATACCAGTGTGACCTCAGCTGTAATAATATTGTGAATTGGGGTTGCTGCGAGTGAAAAAGTCAGGCTGACCGGCAACCCCTATTTCCTGCTCTCGCAGTACCTCATCACAGTAGAAAAGACACATGATTTCTCAATCCACATCTTACAGAGGCCCCACTTACCATCCCTGCTCTGAAGTGAACTGCACAAATATAAGGTGAGGCATTAAACAGAGTGCCTTCCTGTTTTTCAATTAGTTCTCTGGAAACATACTGGCGTTTAATGATAATTGGATCATACATTCAGTGACAAGTTTCTCATAATGTTCAGATCATGGGTTCAGGGAGAAGGGTATTGTTATGCATTATGAAATTAGACAAGATCCATATGAGAGAGAGAGCTCAATTATATTTAATTATTAATAGTAATATCAAATATTAAACATTCTATAGCAATTAATACAGCATTAAAAAATATTTGCCTTATAAAGGTGAATCATAAAGCTTTGTTTTTATGGTTTGGTATTGTGCTGTATGGTCTCTAAATAGCCCTAATATTGGTTTTACCTAGCCTGCTTATTTTGATGGCCAGTCATGTGTTACATGTAGTGCAAGAATAACAGGATCATGCTTTATATTTTCTTCTAGTATTTATAGATACTATACTATACTATTACTATTACTACTACTATACTATTGTATTGTCAGTCAATTACATTATTAAATACTTTCATTTACTTTTTCCCTACAGGGTCCCACCACCTACAATAAACAGAATAACCTTCCGAGTCTTTATGAAAGGTTAGAAGTGACTGAAAGCCAAATGCCCTTGAGAGATGTAGGTTGGCCCACTGCACCATGCTGTCTCCCATTTGATCATTTGTGAAATTTGATTTAAAGGGACCAGGGTCATCGAGTCAAAATGACATGCCACCCAAGGTGATAAAGGGGCGGTCTCTTTAACCGTGATTAGCGGCAGCACTAGATTACTTCAATTAGTGTGTAATCATCTCAGACATTAGAGGTGAACGGCCTGACGCCTGAGCGATTCTCAAATACCATCACCCCCACGCCCAGTGCTGCGAATATCAATGATGGCCGCCGTGATTCCTTCCCTCTCTCTCCTGCACGTCCCTCCCATTTTTCCTGTGTGCTGTTTCAGGGCATTTCTGTCCTTTAGAAAAAGAAGATCATATCCATACGTGTCACATAGAGTACATCACTGTCCTCATGCTTCATTTGCAATTCTGTGTTAATGCCGCCCTTCGACAGCCAATTCTGGTTCATCAGCACCAAATGTCAAATTCTTTGACAACATAAAGGTCACTAAAGCGCAGTTTGGGGTTTGTGTTTTTATATCGCTGTGACTGACAGCACTGTGGCATTATCAATAGAGCCAGGAAATGGTACTGGTGTGGGTATCCAGTGTGAGGGAAAACCTAAAGTGAATTAGGGATACTGGGGACTTACAAATGAGTACGACTGACGCACTTCCCATCATTTGACGACTGGTACTGGCGTCACTGACTGTGGGGGAGAAAAGTAAAAGCACGACTGAAACCTCCTCACTTTTTCCTCTGTCTTGTGCTTCGTTTTCCTTTTTGTCTCTCTGGACTGTGGATGATCATAGCCCACAGCTGTTAATTTCACAGTGACACGTGCAAAAGCATTAGCAAGAGAGCAAGCACGCGAGCACACAGAGACGCACACAAACACATCCCATTTGTCCTGGAGATTGATTCTGTAGCACAGGCTGAAGGATGAAGGCATATATCGCAGCATGATTCAACCTCATTTGAACTCCTCCGCATCAGTTCTTGTATGACGTTGCAGATGTATCCCCAATTTCAGAGCGACGGATAGGATTTTTCACAAACGCTATTATTATGTCACGCAAGTCAACTTGTGAATCAGAAAGCGATTAGAGAGATCGGGGCAGACAAAAACAAGTCTGGTATTCAATTCTCCATTTAAGCCAAATCTTCCTTAGCAAGGGATGATTCTGTGCCAGCAGGGGTCCATAGCAGGGACATCTATGAACATGTCTTGGACCACCTCCTCCACATTACTTACAATTTGGAGTCAGAACGAACCCTGGGCGCCCCAGTAAACTGCCTTTGGAGTCTCTCGTTCTCTCTCTGTCTCGCTAATTGGTTATCTATCCTCATTTTACCCCTCTCCTTGGTATTCAGAAAATCAGCCCTCTTACTTCGTCTTGGCCGAATCTCAGAAGATAAGAACAAAATATCTCTTCATCAATGCCACGATTTCATGGGAGTACTTCACCCCTGCAAAAGTATAGCACAACATTTAAGGATGAAATACTATCCTGCTTCTGTCCTTATGCCTTCTTTATTAACTCCTCAAATCACCCCCCCGATATCCATCTATAAACAGACTGGGTCGTTTATTCATCGAAGCCAGTTTCAATTTGCTGCTTGATACAATGTCATGTAATGACAGTTTACAGCTCAAATTACCCACATAGCAGCTCAGCTCCATCAGTGGTTCATATAAGTTTGCAGAGGACCTCTCAGCTCGACGCTCCCCTCTCATGAGTCATGTTATATGCGTATGTATGACTCTACTTATGATAAAAACTGCACACTCGCATCATGAGCCTCTTAAAATCATGCCCATCTTCTCTGACCTCTGTTTTATTTTTCTGTTCCCCTTCCACTGCTCACTATTTTTCTTGTCCCCCCTGCTCAGAGGTTTAATCCATACCTCTGCAACATATCTTTGTTGTTGGCAGGTACTCATGACTCGTGTCCTGCTACAAGGGCTGCGGACTATTCACCATCCCACTGTCACTGTCACTGACTTTCTATCATAGCTTTGTGCATGTGTGTGTGTAAGCGTGTTACCTGAATTGCGTTGGTTAGTAGCTGTAACTATAACTCTTTTTGTTTAATCCTGGATGTATGTAATCAGATTACAAGTAGCTGTGATGCTCATGCTTCAGCAGTGAACAATGTAAATAAGTATTGATTGGACCTGAGAGGATCAGAAACTGTTTTTAACATTTTCAACAGTATAGGGTGCCATATAGGAATTAAAGTATTCCAATTGTGGGAATATCTATTGGTTTAGTGGTTAACTATATGGTTAATGGGTATGCACATTGGTTAGGTAGGTTCATGTATTGGTTTAATGGTATATAAATTGGTTGTATTGAATATAAGTTGGTTCATACACATCGGTTTACTAGCTTATACATTGGTTTAATTGAATATATATTGTTTTTTAGGTTCATATATTGGTTTAATGGCGTATACATTGGTTGTATATACATAAATTGGTCTAATGGTCCTAGTTATTCTGTGGTAAATGGCCTCTGAATGTTTCATCAAGCTGGCTAATAGAGTAAATTCAGTGTGAACAAGAAAATGTTTCTGTATAACTGTATAACCGTTTTTTACCATTTTTTGTCATTACTATAATGAGAGATGCGCCCTATCAAAACAGACAGAATCCCATACAGAGTTCCCCCCTTGAATATTCTTCATTTAACACACTTGTCACCTAAACTCCTACACATAGGCATTCATAAGGTCTTGTCTACAGCAATGTGTTAGTTTTGTGTTTGGGGCTGTTTTGTAATTGCTTTCAAAAGAGGCTGTGCGGTCTTTCTACCAGTCAGAACCTTCTCTGACTCATAGAACAGTCTATGTTTGCCAAAATGGTGGATCCTAAATACTGAGCTCCCTGCTGTCACTCAGATTGTCCCCCATGTGGAGCTATAGTTGAAAACACCAGTTGGATCAAAAGTTAGCAGCGGCTCCTCTTATCCTCTTGGTCTGCTGGCTGTAGGCATCAGCCATTATTCAACCCCAGCCCAGAATATCATTTTGCCAAGAAATGACAACTGTTCTAAAACACCATCTAGTCTAATAAGATACTGGCCAAAACGATCACTCAAGTGGAAAGGGTCATTTTCATTGCCACAATTGATAGCCTAACATCCTAGACTTTGACAAAATATCAAAAGGGAAAGAATCCAACTTAGCTAATTTCTACCATCAGCCTGCTTTTGGCTGTGGCACCGGTAGGGCGGGGGGGATTCTGTTCACAAGAAATGTCTTTACACCCATACGTGCACAGACATTAAGTGACCAATAAATAATCACCTATAAAACATCTGTGATCAGGCCAACGTTTGAATGGTCTAGGACAGGGCTCGGCAACTGCATTGAGCCTCGGGCCAATTTTTTTGTGCGCAGTTGACAGGTGGACAATAATATAATGTATTGACAGAAGTGTAATCCCATTCTGAATATGCTTTTAATAAATGTCAGTAAATTGTTTTCCTTATTAGAAACATGAACACCCATTGGTAGCCTAAGCAATTTTATTCTCAAACCAAAACGTTGAGGTTTTTGTATAGGTTTAGCACCCAAAACATCTGAGGGGGCACAGAGAGAAATGCAAGCTCACACACTGTGTGACCTCAACATGTTTGTCTCTTGCATCATGCTGACTGTCACTGGCCTGATCACTGGACAAATAAGTAAAAGATGTATATACCAATATGAATCTCACATGGTTGTATCTTTTAAATCAGATTTCTATCCAGGCTTGCCGTACCTCTTGAGCTGTCAGTTGTGATGGGGCTTTGGCTTTCACCCTTTGCTTTGAAGAATGAATTTTTCTCTGCATTCTTCTCTGCAAATATGAAATTGAATTCAGTGTAGACTACTGACTTAGCGCTTTTCCACCAACACCTGCCCTGGAGACTGGCAGCCCCACGACTGACCTGCCGGGGCAGACACAAGTTGTGCTGGCCGGGAGAGACGATGCTGAAAAGCGCCTGTCTTAATTTTATAAGAAAATACTGAAAAAATGAGTGATTCTATTTAGAAAATCCTTTTGAGTCAATATACAGTCTATTGTAGTCTAGTCTAGTCTAGTACTATATATTTTTGGAGGGAAAAAAATATATATGTAGATAGATTGTGTGGCGCTACAATAACCGGAAACTACTGGTGGGCCAGAATTTTCTATTTCTGGGCCATTACTGGCCCGCAGGCCGCCAGTTGCTGATCCCTGGTCTAGGACTACCAGTAGCCTAAATCTGAGCTCTACCAGTATGCCAGTAAACCAATTTATATGAACCAACCTATATTCAATACAACCAATGTACTGTATATGTCAGCAAACCAGTATGCCAGCTAAACAAACCAATATATATTCTGGTAAACCAATGTATATGTCAGGAAACCAGTGTATGAACCTACAAACCATTATACAAAATGTTAGTTCATTTCCTAAACAGCACGCCATACAACAGTGAGCCCACATTTACAGAATCAAGGTAAGAAGTAACCGTTTGACTGACGGGATCACTTTAACCGGCTAGGCGTGACTATGAGTTTTTTCTGTTGTTATTTTACTTTCTTTTCAGACATTAAAACCTTGGTGTCAATATGGGACAAAGACTTAAGGAGGGCAGACTAATCCCCTCTCTCTGTTTCAAACAAACACACACACAAACACACACACACACATACACACACATTGTCTACTTATGTCTGAACTTGATTTATATTCATGCTTTCCCTCCTCTTCTCCTACTTCCACCTCCATCTCTTAGTGCAGTTTTTGTGTTTGTCATCTTGATTATAGGCTGGAGGATTATAATTGAATATTTATTGGTCTTTGTCCATGAACAACTCCACATTAATCGTTCCTCTTCTAATCCAGCCTGTCTTTTATCTTCCCACATAAAGGAGAGTTAATCCTCAAATCCCTGTTTACAGCACGCAGTCACTTCCTGCTCACTTGATGAAGTGCCATTGGCTAGTTTTGTCAGGTGACAATCTGAGGTGTAGAAGGTTAGGCATGATATTTCATGGCATCAGTTTTCTTTTCAAACTAATAAAAAAGCAAGTGATTAACTGGGCATACTGTATTCACTACATATGTGACAATTTTAAAACAATCGGTTATATTGGGAAAGCAAATAACAGACAAGGCAAGTCTTGTTTGCATTCTGGATGTATTCATAATGTCTTTACTCATCTCCTTATTTGACTCCCTATAAATTAAATTCATACAGTATATATAGTTACCTATTCCTTGAGATGGTGGTGTAACTCCTTACTATCATAGGATAATGTTAGCCCAATTTGTTTTTGTGAATGATATTGAATTTAGGCAGAGCTCGTAGTGGTAATACAGGGATGTAAATGTATATTACAAGGCATATATTCACGTTTAACATGGTCGCAAAATAAGATCCACAATTTGTAGAATATGACCCCTTTTCAAATCGATTAACAGCACAATATGGGCTGAGATTAGTGCCACCAGACATTGAATTTGGATTACATTTATTTGAATTTGTGATGCTCAAATTGAATAAATGAATTTAAATCCGGGGACTCGTCAATCAATTCAATCAAACTCTTTTTCTAGCCAATCAGCAGTGCCTAGTCTGCGGGAAGCCCACACACACATAATTAAATTGTCAACGTTAGCTACTGAACTTTATTTTGAATGTTTCCCAGTTGTCACGCTTGTCAGTGGACATCAAATATATCCCCCGCTGTTTGACACGTTAGGTGCAGTTGCAGTATTGTGGCAGGGGGTGTGGTTGAGGCGTTGGCTGGGAGGCTGGGAGGCTGGGAGGCTGGTTCTTCCTACATCCAACACAGTTAAATCGGTTCCAGGCTGCCGTTCTCCACTGACACCTTCGGTGGCTGCAGACGCTGTTGGATACAGGGAGAACCAGCCTTCCAGCCTGATTCTGTCTCGCATCCAGACGCCTCAACCCCCGCGTCTGCCAGTTAGCTAACGTTACTGACTAATATTACGTTACTACAGCAAGGAAATGTAGCATTAGCCTTACATTGGCTGTAATGTTTTGTGACTGTTGTTAGTGCAGACACTAATGCTAACAGCAAAAGCTGGTGTTGTGTTTGTTAGAAGCTTTGTGCTGTGGGCAGAGATATAAATTGAATCTGTTTGTTTACTTTTCTCAAGTCCCTGTATGTGTGTTACAGAGAACTGCATTTGATTTGTAAGAACTGCATTGGATTTGTAAGAACTGCATTGGATTTGTAAGAACTGAATTTGACAACACATTGAGCTTTGAATTTTTCTCCAAACTAGACTGAAATAAAAGTTGACAGTTCAATGCAGTTAGGATCAAATTCAATTTCAAACCTTTATATATAATTTCAAATTGTGTCGTACAAATTCAACTTATGCAATTCAATTTTTTAATTCAATTTTCAATTTGAGCGTAACAAGTTCAAATAAATGCAATTCAATTTCTGGTGGCACTAATCTCAGCCCATAGGGCAAAATAAAAAATTATGGAACTTTTTCAAGGACAGTTAGTCCTTGGTTGTCTCTTTCACAGATTATTATTATATTGTTATATAATAGATTATTATATTCACTGATGGACGTGAGGTAAATTGTTCCTCCCAAAATGCATATGTAGTATTTTGCAATTGAACTCTTCAGATGTTGATTTCATGACAAAGCATGGCAGAGCTGTCAAGTTCAAGTTCAATGACCAGGTTCGAACAGGATTCATATGAAGTCAAGGCCAGAGAAAATCAAGTCCTATTCAAGACCCAGACCAAAATCGACAATAAACACTGTACATGTCGTTCCAAATGGTTCAACAGAGCTCTGTACTATACCCTTCAACATCAAACTAACTAGTGCATAGGGCTCTAATCAGTGCATAGAAGTTTGAGGACCATTACATACACAAGTGTAAACCCTTACATCGTTTGTGCTGGGGAGAAAATAACCAACGTGGACCAGGTGGATTAAAACCTATCTTTTAAAATGTTTAGATAGGCGGGAAAAGTCGAGACATCCACGTCCGAGCCAAAATACGGACTGGACCGAAACACTGAAAAATGGTCTCAAAATCGGATTAAAAACTGAGACTGGAATCAAGTATTACATCCCTGAAGTATGGTAGCGTTATGTCCTTACTTTCAGGCTCTGCAAATATGGACTTGGCATGGACCGCTCACAGCAGGAGACTGATAATCTCACTTGATTAACAAACTAGTGAAAATGAGCATCTGTTAGCAGTTAAACTTCAGACCTGCATTTGTGCCCCAGGACCAGCATGCATTGGTAGAGCTGGGCTGAGTTCCAGTACTCTAAAATACAATTTCTTTCTACCACAACTGTTACTCTTTATCACCACCACAGTAGGGAATGGGTTGAGGTGATACAAATGATTATCTGATTACAAGATTGAAGGTCAAAGCTCATCTTCACTACAAGATGACACAGAAAAAGCCAAAGTTAGATGTGACTTCCTGGTTTGGCTTGATTACCCATAACACCCGTTACAGTATCCTTGAGTGGGAAGACAGTGTGATTTTTGCTGACAATTCAGAGGAGGGCCGGTCGTTTTTTTTTCTGATTACATCATTACAAATTAGCAATCCTGGGTATTGCTTGGTATTGCTTGTCTGTGTCACTCCCTCCCACTAAGCAGAGTAGGCACTAACCAGTTTGAATTAAAATGACTCGCCATCCAATTAGTCATACCACAGCTTGGAGCAAATGATGGATCAGATTCCTCCCGGCTTGACCTTGTTGTCAGGGAGGATGATTCTGCTAGGATAGTACAAATCATGCAAATCTCAATATTTACTCTTGCCAGTGCACTGCTCTCTGGGAGAAATGAACAGCATCCAGTAGGCTGCCATCTTTATCCACCTTATCCACTATTTTGTAGCCAAGGTTTCTACAGATTCAAAGGGTTCTCTGTAATAATATAAATTATAGGGCTTCTGAATCCATCAATCCACTTTATGTCCACGTTTACACAATATACACAATGCAATTTACACATACTTTAATTGTGGAGTAAGAAATTATAGTGAAAATAATAGCGAAAATCAATCCTGACAAAAAGACCGGCGGCTTTGCCATTTCCCCTTATTGCATTAATGCTAATAAGGGTCAAAGCCTGCAAGTGTGGATAATGGCACGGCTTCCAGGAGTCTTGGTAATCAGCAATATTAAAACACCTACGGTTACACTGTAGGTCATCACACGGCTTTCTCCAGCTAATTTCTAAAACCCAATGGGCTGTAACTTCCTTGTACAACTGCTATATACAGGAAATATTACACACGTGACAATAAATAATAGATAATAGTAGAACCTGTACCTTATTTCTCACACTACTTTATTTGGGCTGGTTGGTCACATTTTCAATTACACTTTCTGGAAAGAAATACATCCACTAGCAGATGTTTGAGGCAAAATTGAAAAACATTTTTCTTGAGTTTGTTAACCTCGTGTTTTATTGAGAAGGGTGTGGAAAATAGCATGATGAATAAATGGAATTAAAAAACAGTTTCTCACAATAAAGCTAAATCTTTGGCACAGCACATGGAAAGGAGAAGAAAAAAAACACTTCGTGATTTATTGTCAGTGTTCAGATTTGGTCACCATCGATTAACTGTGTCCTTATTTGGCCCTGCCTCAAACACCATGGCTAAATGATGATTAAGAGAACCACTGGAGAGTGTAAAAGAAGGTGAAATAAATATGTTCCAATTAATTTGAATAGAAGTAAATAAAGGCTAAGTCTAAGTTTTTGTTCTTTTCCCGCTTCATTTGCTCTGTTGAAGGCTGCTGATGAATATTAAGTGTGTTTGCTCAGTTGCTTTTGTCAGAGGAGATGGCTTACCATAACAACATTGCCAAGATTGTGTTGTTCTATTAATCTGGCAGACAAAAGCTATTCATCAGTGTTTTTATGTATCTATCAGGCCTCAACATCCAGGTGGGAATTAGAAATGGCTCAAACAATGAGAGATCTGCTTCAACCAGATGTTTTGACAGGTCTGTCATCAACCTCATGACGGTCATATTCTACAATGCCGTAAAACACACAGGAGATCATACCATTCAATAGCTGTCACCATAGGTCATAACTGATGCAACAAACAACATACAATACTTTTCATTCTAATTCTGTGAAAGGGCACTTCCTGTAGTTTGATACCTGTACTTTTCCCGTACTTTTCTTGAATCACCTCATGGAAAGTAAGCTTTTTAGAGTTGTTGTAGTTCCTAAGTATCACTTTAAGCACAGTGAGGTTTTCACTCGTGCCTTGAGAAAATCCTTTGTTTTTCTCTTAAAAAGCTAGATTAAACATCTTAAAATAAAAAATGATATTTTCATGGCAAAAATGTTGCTCGTTCAGTTGCGTTAGCATTCTCTCCAGTCTCTCAAGGAGTATTCATTCCCTCCCCACAGTCCCACTCAGATATACCCTTATCCTTCTTATCCTCAGCAAATCAATACCTACCTCAGCTACTTCGGGAATCAGCCATCCACACGCATCAACTGAGAAGTGATGCTTCAGAGGCACAAAGCAGAAATCCTTGCTGGAAATCTTTGCTTGCGTTAGCATCTCCAAGTGTATCTCCATGGTATTTGAGCGTTTAGAATATACTGAGGAAACAGTAACACGGTAACTCATCCTCATCGATGTACGGTTTTACAATTACTGGAATTATTTGTGAATGTCCTAACATCATGTGTTAAGGTTTGTCTCTATATCAAAACCCATCCAGGCTTTTCCTCAATCTAACGTTAATTATTTACGTCAGTCAATTCCCTCATCATAAATGAATTTCCTGAAGTGTTGCCCAATGTCATCGAGGGTAATTATTAAAAGTGCCTTTAATGGAGGTCAGTGAGGTTGGTTTAAGCCATTAATCTAATTGTGTGCCATTTTAATATCATAAATCATATTGTACATGTTTACATTTGACATTTCTTTGCACTTAACAGTGCAGTAATATCTTTGCCTGCTTCCTGTAATCATCATTGCATGAATATTGATGGGGTATCTCTCCAGGCACTTCATTTAAAATGAATGAAGATGAGCCTCCAGCTCAGACGGATCTGCACAAACACGGCATGCTCATTAAAGACCAATTGTATAATAATGTGCACCTGTCTGGAGAAATGAAAGCTAGAAATGAAAGTGTTTCCGGCAAAGAGATCTTTGCTATGAAGCTATATGTATTCTGTTGTTTTATGTGTGGCAACCATGTCTGTTACCTTCAGTTGTAAGGGTAGGGCTACCAATTTATTCACTGCCAATATGGCTACTTAATTGGTGATAAATTGCATTTATTGAGAGGAAGGGAGTGCTATTATTCACATGATCACATGGCAATCAATCACTTGTTGATTGCTGCTAAGCCTTCACTACTAAGCATTTTTCAGAGCACTCTAAGATTAAGCTCCATGTGCGAAGCATCAAAGTAATCCTCAAAAATACGGTGGCAAGTCTCAAAATAGTGAGCATTTCACTTCAAATTTCAAAGGGTAGTCTAAGAGTAATGTCCGAGCATTTCAGCCACAAGATTCAATCTACTGTAAGAGGAGGGAATTTTGCAGTGGACTCAGAGTGAATGTCTATGATACCTTCATGATATCACTCTCACAGTCCACCCCACAATCCTCGGGACTGAGATACACGGCACAACATGACCAGAGTGAGTTTATCATAAACGAGCTTTACACTCAATGTTAAGTAAAATACAGTACATATGCCTTTTGCTGGTATACTGGTTTAAGGTGCTACCAGTTTTGCCAAAATAATAATAATTGCATTCTATTTTATTTTGGGATGGAGAAACTGTTCCTATTAGCTCAGTTGAGAATGCTTTACTAAAATGTTATGTTGTCTACATTCGGCCAGTTAATCACAGCTACAGTTTCTCTGGATGTGGAAGAAAGGCAAACAGAGCTCAGACAATGTATAATGTCCAATGTAACAGAGGTTATATATGGTTGCACTGTCACAATAGATATTTGGACAGAGGCATATAGGACCTACTACATCTCTGCCACCTTGCACTACATCATTAAGGAATATGAGCTGGTGTCCATTTGATGCAGACAACATTCGTATCCTTTTATTGCAAAAGATAATTCAAAATAGAGGCTTGTATGGGGGAAAAATTGCACTGAAGCATGGTCAATCTCTTCTTTTTAACAGAAAAAATACAATATTGTCCTTATGTATGCCTTCTGAAATACTCAACAAGAGTTTTACCGTACTTAACATTTTAGAGTGTAAACAGATGACATGAGAAACATGAGAAAAAACCATGAGCCTGTCTCACGAAGCAAGATCAGTGGGTTAGTCTCAGTCTCAGCAGGCTAACTTTGGGCTTAACCCTGGCTGTTCGCTGTCAGGATAGTGGCTCACTTTTAAGCGGGGTAGATCACAATGTCAACTTAGGCTGAACACCTAACCTGCTATCAGATCCAAACCTATAGAAGCCTGCCTCTTCACCAGCCAGCTCACATTTACTGCAAAAATGTCATTTACAAAACCCGATATGAACAAAATATTACTTTCAAAAGAATAGGACAAGTAATAAAAGTACTGCAGTGGGGGATGCTATTAAATTAAGAGATAGTAAGAAGGGCTCTTCACTGGGCGAGGGTGTTTAGAGACTGACATGATGCCTTTGCTTTCCCTGATGATTTATTAGATCAGAGATATAATAATGCTTCTAGTGTTTCTCCGGCTATAAAAAAGGTCCCCTGCCAAATAGTAGATAGCTTACATTAGTTGACTATAGTTATCAATAATGAATGAAATTTACTGTTGCATATTAAGTGCACTGAAATTCTTTCGTAGTATTCCCAAATGTGATTGGTGCCTATGAGTGCAGCCCTGGGGGACATGAGTTAGACTTAATGAATAAAAAATCTTTAACTGCCTCAATGTGACGACAAGACATCGTATCAATTAAAGGTATTCCCACTGTGCCTTAATGAAAGGGCAGTGATAAAGCAATTTACTCACACATTTCCACTTATCTGCAATACTCCTGCTGCAGTCCTCTCTAGTGTGGAGCAACAGCAGCAGTGTTACATTTCACTGTCGTAATGTTTTGGTATTGCTTGTATTTACTCATTGTAATAGTTTGTTCTTCTTGAGAGAAGAACATAAAAGTTAGTAAACCATGTCTTTCCCTTACTTTCCACTTTTACAGTCGACTTAATGTGTTGAAATTGTGGGCAGAATATGTTTACATAAACCCACATAGTCTATTAGTTTTATTGTTTTGTTTTTCTGTTTTTTATTGCTTTTTTTTTTTTTATTCAATTGATGTTCTTATATTCTATTTCCGCTTCCCTGCTACCATGACCTAATTTCCCCATCAATAAAGTTTTATCTTATTTTAAATATGCTACACATGATAACGGCAATGTTTTGGATTTGAGTATGTGAAACTGAATATTATGGATGATCAATAATCACAAGCAACAGGTTTAGTAGGTTTAGTAATCTAAGTGGATGACCCCCCCCCCACACACACACACACATTTTCAATAATTCAATCATTTATTTACATTAAAATAGAGCATACATTTCTGAGTTGTATTGGCTTTTTTAAAGGGTAATACTGGTATTTTTAAACCTGGGCTCTATTTGTCATTTAGACCCCAAAATAGGTACAAAACGTTTTGGAATTGCTCCGGTAGATCGCCTCAGCTGTCGCAAAACGGGCTGCAATGCTGCAACGTAATCCGTGGGGCAAAGTGCTTGTTTTTTCCACTGACAGGCTCAGATTGGTATTGGAAGTGTCTGACAACATTACAAAAGGATCGCTACAGAGATAGACCTTTGTTGAACCTCTTCCTGCAACAACTCACCTCATCTTTCAGATTTCAGAGCGAGACTTCTCCTTGAGCGAGACTTCTCCTTAAGCGAGACTTCTCCTTGCAAATTTCGTTGCAAATTTCGTTGCAAATTTCAAAATCATTTGAGACCCAATTCTATTATAGGCACCCAAACAGTTAATATTTTAAAGACCACGTATTAACCATTCACTGAAGGCCAAATAGTGTGTATTAATACTTTACAAGCCAGTTATTATTGCTGCCTTTATGTTTGCTGCATTTAACAATCTAAAAATAATCTAAAAGAAATGTCCTTGCCTCAGGTTTAAAAATGGTGATGCTTTCAAACTAAATGAAAGTACTGAACTTGATAGATTCATGTATATCAGTGGACCAAAAAACAAAAGAGAAAAGGTATTGGCATCTAATTTTTTAATCTTCTACTGAAAATTGTTGGACTATCATTCCAACTGGGAACACAATTTGAAAGTGGACTTAAGTGGTCACTTCCAGCATCATCCGATTTGTGCTAGTGGAAAGTATACTGCACACACACACACTTGGGTGTGGTGGTAGCCCTGGAATTAATCTGTCAATGTGAAATCCAAAGAGTTGGCACAAAAATGATTCAAATTCAATTCCAGCACAAAAAATAAAACAAGTCACATTTCAGCATTGGCTGCTAGAAATGCCTGAAGCCATTTCTTTGTGTAACTAGGGACCAATCCTCCCACACATAGAGCTAAAGTTGAAGCTAGCTTCTCATAAGCAATGAAAGTCAATGAAATAAACATTTAAAGAAAGAAAACTTTTCCGTAAAACTGCATACAACGCATACATATTCACAAAACGGAGGAGGAATCTGTATTGAACTAAACATATTCTTTATTTTTAGAGACCATTTCCAAGTAGAATACAGCCATGAACAGTTACTATGTAAGAAAAAGTAAAGTGGTTTCTTGTAATGTATTGCCTTAATTCCTAGAAAATGTACATTTAGGCTTGGGCTATTGCTAATACAAACCTTCTGTATCTAGAAGATACCTTCCTGGAATTGATGGGTAATAAAGAAACGGTAGCCTAGTTTCCAAGGAATTATGGCAATAATTGGGCTGTTACCATTCTAAAACTGAGACAACTGCAATAAAAGTGATGAGTAATACTCTGTAAGTACTAAGTAGACTTTTTTTTATGTAATTCAGCTGTTGAAGAATTCACCTACAGCTATAATTACTTGGTAACTTACTGTTCTCACTGTGTGACTGTAAAATGAAGGGTTATGTTGTGTTTGCTGGTAGGTCTGAATGACAGTGGTTGCCATCTACAATGCATTTGTCAATACTGCTATTATTTTTTATTTTTTATAGGCATAAATCTCTGATATTTTCTTTTATGTATTTTAAATTCATTCATTAATTCTCTCAGAATAAATCATGGGGAGAAAGAAATTTAAGAATTGCACTGAGGTGAGATTCATGTTGAATCTGACTTGATTTACAGTAGGTGATCCTTCACTCATACTTTGTTTACCAACAGTAAGAGAAAGCATGCAACCCCATGGAAAACATATCTATTTAAATCCCCCATGTGGTTCTGTGTGGTTCTGGAGAGAATAGCTTCACTATTAAGTCACACCTTTAATTTTGCAGAGAAAGGAGAAAAAGTGACTACTGAAAATACAGTGCGAAGATGTCTATTTCTTCATCACATATTTACAAAAGAATATGTTCTGCAAACAGCTTACCATGCAGTGAAAAAGAATTAGATCAACAGTACACAAGAAATCCTCACTGTGACATTAAGAACATATTGGGCTTTTTTTCAGATAAACAAGAAAATCTGCTCCATAAAGCTCCAATATCGATGCATAAGATGGTGCAATGTCAGTTAAACAGCTCGGTATTCTTCCTAATGTTGTTATAGGGTTTAAGAACAGGCTCCTTTCGACTCCAGGCAATGACAGACCTGCTGCTCATCTCCACTTCAAACCAGGGTACACAGACAGTCCCACCACAGATTGCAGCTCTGCATGCCTACCACTGACTGGGTTTATATAAGGTGAAAGACCCTCACGCAGTGGGGAGGGGAGGGAGAGAGAGAGAGGGAGGGAGAGACACATACAGAGATGGAGAGAATTCTGCTTATGCTCAGTCATGCTTTTTGGAGGGCACAGCGAGAAAACATCTAAAACATGTCTGGAAAACGGTGTCACATGGCTGCTAAATGTGCCCTTAATATAGCCACATGCTGTTACTCCTCTGCCCTGTCTGGCCCCAGCTCACATGTCTGGTTCACCCCAACAATGCTTTGCTCCCTGCACTCAACACACCCACAGTACTGTAGTTATCTGCTGCAGACTATATGTGCTCCAAAAGCAATCTATCTAAAAGAAATAGCCACGACTCTTTAACAATCTCCAAGGTTCACTGCCACGCTCCAGAACCAGGTCAAAATGTAATTGAAATTACTTTAATTACTGTGAGCATTTACGTCAGCTTATTTGGAGTGGCAAATGGGAAGTGAGGCAATTCAGTTTGTATTACTGTGCAATCAATTCTGGAGAAGTATTATGACCCATGCAATCTGACGTGCAATCACATAGCATTGTTTGTGTTCTAATTGATGTCTGACATGCAAGCACATGGTGTTTGTGTCCTATTTGGGGTGACACGTGAGAGGTGAGTGTTGCAAGAGCATTACACCACCAATGAACAGTTCCACTACGCTGACAACAGGGCGTCTGTGCTGATACCCGTTTCCACATGTTACTGCACGTATCAATCAATGCAATTGATTGGCTGGCAAGTTCAAACATGTGCTTTCTTCAGGTGTGAGACTACCTTGTGAGATGAAACGTTATATCATTGTAATGAGATATTTGCTGATGTAAGAAGGATGATTCATGTGTTATGATGCAACAGTGGCTAGCATTGCGAGGAGACGAGTATGGTATGTGTGCACCGAGTACTGTTTTAGCATGTCAACAGTATATGAGTCAATTGGTAACATTCTGTCCTATGTTTGCGTAATTCATTTCTTGGCATAATGGTAAGGTTGGTGATGTATTTTATGCATTTATTTTTTCTTAATGTATAGGCTGCCTATCTAAACTGTGTACGCAGAAGCATACTGTAACTGTAAATGCATTTTCATTTAGACCTTTATTCTTTCTTTTAAAAGGATAATACCAAAAGGTTTTTTACTTTTCAGCCTAAATCTTACATTACAGTTCTATTTTACATAATCCAAATCCATTTCCCATTGCTTGCGTTACCTATAATGAATAGGGCAGAGTAAAGGGCATATTCTAAATGTCATTTCATGCACTACTCAAATGGACAAACTAAGAATACATTTGTAAACATTAAGGTGTTGCTTTGCAAGATGAAACAGTATGTGTGAATTGAAGGCTAAGATCAATTTCACAGCAAACTATATTCTTCTTCTGAATGAATTTAAATGAATTTAAATATTTATCCAAGTATTTTCTTCCAGCCTGGGCTGAAGCTCAGGTAGGATAGGTGATGCAAGGGGGAACCTATGTCCTTTCACATAACAGATATCTTTGTTGCCTTTTTATTTCTTTTAGCTACACTGATCATAATAATAAATCATGCTTATTAAGCCTGGTACCCAACAACTCCCCTATATGGAGCTGCTTCCCTTACCCTGGTAAATTTGTATGTTTCTGCATTCATATTGAATTCATGTACAACATCAGTAGAATAGGTTTGGGTCTATTGTGATATCCACTCTTTGTGCTATTCATAATGTTCTCAATGCATTCTTTGGCTTGCTTCATATTCTCGCCAAAAACCCTTGACTGTTTCCAATTTTAGTTGAATATCCTGTCCTCATGCTTTCTACCCATATTCATAGTAACATGACCAAGGAATCTGACAAATATGACAAATGGCAAATGAACATTATGACCATGTTCTGTACGATCTGTCAAATATTTCAGAAATTGACCCACACTTAATTGTGATTTTTCAATAGTGCATGACAAAGTAAATCAAATAAATAATAGATCAGACATAAATAATAGATATGAAGTGACAGGTTCTATGTATATCCAGAATTTCTTCGGAGGAGCTGGGCAAAGACAATAGTCATAACAGAAAAAGAAAATAATGACTGTGCATTGTTCCTTGGCTTCCAAAAGTGTATTTCATCTGGGCTGCAATGGAGGAAATGTAATTTATTGTCCCTGGTTTATTTAATAAAACACACTTTGGGAAAAGATGGGCACTGAACACACATTTACTTCATTTTCTATTTTTGATTGATGATGGCTACAGAAAAAATAGGGCATCTGGGCCCTTTGGCCACTTTTGTGCAATAGCTTTCATTTTATTTCCATTATTTTTCCCTTTTCTCCTTTTCCAACTCTTAAAACACACTCTAATTCTGGCACTGATTGAAAGACTAGCTATCCATTAGTGCTGTTAATAAACTATGTATCATTTGGCTCTACAATATTATACATTTTGAAAGTTGACCAGCCTCTCATTATATTTCTTGGACACTTAGTCAGCTTTTTGGGGACAGGGGGTAAGATTATTTAATATGAGGCATAAGGAAAACCTGTTCTGGCTTACTTCATAATCATACATGCATCTCACCTTTAAGCACACTTATAGGGCTAGTTTATGGAAACTTAACACAATGGCTTATGTTGACCGAGCCAATATGATTCCTTTACCCAAAACCATTTGTTCTCCATTAATCAGAAGGAACAATGGGAAGACGCTGAACTCGTCCCATGACAGAAAGGGTTATGTTACATTTAGCCAATGTGTGGTTAAAAAAAACAAGCTTTTGCGTACATATGAAAATAAGATCTTCACGGTGTAAAATTGCAAATTAAAACCCACGTTATCCATGATATTAAACAAAAGGCAGACATAGTATTTTTCCATTGTTAATAACTTTTTAACCATTCATTCAACCTTGTGGGTTCAGGGAAGATTAACAGAGCAAACATGCAACGCCCTGATTCACAGTTGGGAGGTTCCCAGTACAAACGTCTTCGGGTGTGACTGTGATACTAACATTTCACTTATGTATTTGGGCACCAGTGTTTCACGGTGTGTACATGTATAAATACGTTAAATATGAGTATTGTATCGAGTCAGTTTTTTCCCCAATTTTGGATGTACCTCACTCTTTGCTGAGAAGTCATACTGTTCCTTGCTTGTAGATGTTAAATTTGGGATTCAAGTTCAGCTTTGCTAACCTCTAGACTATTAGCATGTACACCTTAAGCCACAGGTCATGCCACATGCTAATGTTGAATTGCTTTTTACTTTGGCGCCCACTTAAAATGCATGATGAAAACTGTACTTTATATTGTGAGGCTCTTGTCTGCCGAATCAAGAAATCAATGGTGTGTTTTTCCATTAAAGAAATGAATGACATTAGAAGTGTTTTATGTGAATGCTTACACAACACATTCATAACTAAACCCCAAGCTTGAGTCTCCCTTCCCCAATAAACAAGTGTATATACATGAGGAAAGACACATGATGGGAACCACCTGCCTAAGCCCTAAAGCACATTTCTGATTAAATGCCATGAAAACTTCTGACTGATCTGTATAAGTGGACATCCAGTAAAATCAGAGTAAACACAATAAAATATATAAAGTTGAAAATGCCATGCTATGACATTAAAAGGGTAATGGTCAATTCTGGCATGATAGATCTTGATCTGTGGATTAGAAATGACAAATAGCTCAAACAAAATACCCTTTTAATATGATTCAAACAATTAATGCATCTTTGCATTCCTACAGGACTAACCAAAAACTAATCGAATTTATTGTTATTGGAAAATGGCAAATAACTATATTGGTGTGCCTAGAAACCAATTTTAACTGGCAAGTTTTTAATTTTAACCAATTTCAGCCAACAGCTGCCCCTCTTTGTGAAATATTGCTTCCAGGGACAGTGATTTTCAAGGAAGATTGAAAACAGGACACACAGACAGAAAACGTTAGGAAATGGTTAGGTGTCCTTCAATGTCTTAGCAGTGCAGCACTATAGGGGAAGGGTTCCTTGACTTTCCTCTTTTTAGCCTAACACAGGGAATCAAACACTAACACAAACACTTATTCCAGCAAAAAGGACTCCAAATACTTCAGCAAGCACTATTGGCTCAAGCAAAGCAGGGACAATGGAAGCTTAATTGGATTGGAAAAAACTTGGAGGAATGTATGTAGGTTTAAATTCACTATCAGAGCAACCTATGATGTGCCGTCATCACCCCAGAACCTCAACCAATGGCTCGGTGAAGAACCCACATCTTCTGTGTTCATGAACAGTAACATTTAGATATGACCTATCAGGATGCAGAGTTAGTCTTGTCCAATGATGGTACCCTTGGTGGCATAACCAAGTATTGAAGTCCCTGGCAGCAGCAATCAAAAACAAAATATTTGACCATTAGACAATAAAGTCCTTTGTGTTTGTGGATTTGTAATCACATCCACCTCTAGACTACTGAGGGAGTTAGGGGTTTGTGGTCAAGGATTACAGCAGACCAGAAAGGTGGCCTATGAAGCAACCAAAAGAAGGTACCAGTGGCTCTGGCTGACAACGAAAGACACCAGCCAGGTTCCAAAGCATGGAAATCCATCCCATTACTAAGACAGGATTTACATTTCATATGAAGGTATAGCCATGGTAGCAAAGGTACAGTACGTAGTCATATACCACTCTCAGACAAAAGATTTTTCAGCTCTTGGTAGAATTGTGTTATATAATTACATTTATTGTTTGCTGATACAACTCAGTTTCTGCTGCTGAGCGGGCTGTTTCAAGCCAGAGGACACAGCCATCCCATTAGCCAAGGATTGCTGTTACAGTTCAGTTTCTAAACTGCTGAGCAGGCCTTTTCAAGCCAGAAGGGTAGGATGTCCCTTTAGCCAAATGTTGTTGAGACCTATAGCAAATTATAGGGCTATTGTTGTGAACTAGGTGTAAACCTAGATGTAGATACAAGGCAGTGTAGGTGAGTATAGTATCTGATCAGTGTGGAGGCAGGTGGTTCACCAGTGGGACACCAGAACATACTGTTGAGCCTTCTGGTATGGACCTGATTCAACAAAACATCTTTGATGTGAGGTGCCCACTTATACCCACATTATACTTATACTTAAACCCACAATAACCCACACTCAAACAACCCTTATTTCCTCCAATAGCCAAGCTTGGTTTCTATAAAGATGCTCACCCAATTAGCACAAGGGATAATTACATCAGATCTTCAGTGGTAATTATCACACACACACACACACACACACACACAGACACACACACACACACACACACACAAAGAAACATTCTCAAATATTGCCATAAGAGAGCATCACATCATTATAACAGTGCAAGAAATGGAAAATACAATTATGACACCATTTGCCTGGATATTTACGAAAATATTGATCTATTCTATTCTCAGAATCTATTCATGGCTCAGTGAGTACCATTATGAAAGTAGGCTTTGTAAAAAAAAAAAAAAAAGGATGGTAGGATGTGATGTAGCAGATGCTGGAGAATATTCTGTTGTAGAGCTATTTCAACTTGACACTGACTGAAGATTTTGTGGGAATTAGAGAAAACGTATTTAATTGGTTTATAAAATATTTCGCAGAGCACTCTGTTGCCTTGTTTAGTGTTATATCCTCTTCAGTAGATTCTAGCTGTGGAGTACCTCCAAGCTCCATCCTAGGTACTATTTTATTCTCTGTCTATATGCTCATTTCTTTGCTATGATGATGATACACACATTTACTTGTGAAACCTGGTGATACAAGAGTCCTTGATACACAAAATTGTAGACAGACATATGTTCGATGTCTCAAACTTTCTTCCACCAAATGCGCCTCTTGAGATTCATAATAATCTTGGCAACCTAACAACTAATATTAAACAGGGTGCCAGAAATCAAGTTTTGATTCCTTTACCCAAAACCAAAAAAAAATGGTCATTTGTATTCTTTTCTGACTTTGAGAAAGCTATTCATGATTTTATTTCATCTCATAGTTCTGAATACAGCAGTTGAGCTATTAAATAGAACTAACAGATCGTGAAACTTCTGTTTTACTGTAGCTACCTTACATTGGCTTCCAGTTTAACTATCAATTGCCATTATGCTGTAGTACTATTGTTAAAGTGTTTACTGGGAGTCTAGTGTTTCATGATTTAACTGAGTTGCTCTTAACGAGCTATGGGCATTAGAGTTTGCAGCGTGGTCCCCCACTCTTAGGGCGATGCTGACTGAGCTGCTGTTTGCTCTGGACACTGGGCTGTGTCTCCTATCTGTTTCCAGGCTGTAGCTGGGCAGTGTTTCGTCTGTGTGGTGCTCCACTCCTAGGGCGATGCTGACTGAGCTGCCATTTGCTGTGACGCCCCACATCAGCTTGGATGTCCCACCCAAATTATGAACTATTATGTCTATTCTGTATACTCTGCTTGCCCAAACTCAGCATCTATTGCACACCCGACTGTCCAGGTGGGATGTCTTTTTTCAGTCTTTTTGTTATAGCTTTATTACTTTTATTGAATGCCAATTTGTAACTGTCATGAAAAATGTATGTAAGCAGTAATTAGTAAGTAGTAGTAGTGATTACAAACCTCCCCCTCAACTGCATCTGCAATCTCATGTGAAATGAGAGGAACCCTGAATGTATATCATCACCACTGCTGCTGGTAATCAAATTTAATTTGTGAAAAATGTAGAAAGCTATATTTTTACTAACAAAAATAGTCATAGTAATAAAAAATAGCTTGAATTAATTGGTTCAAGAAGATGGTTGATGCGGAATGTAGAATGTAGTGACAACACCTCAACTAAGTAGAGAGGACTTGAAATAGGATAACAGTGTTTCTAACAAGCAAAAACAAAAAAAATTGATCTGTCCTTAAAAGGAAATTCACCTTGTTTTGCACATGACAACGCTCATCAATTACACACACCGTGAGCACATCTTGTCTCAATCATTGGTTACTCAAACACAGTAATTGTTCTCCCAGGAAGTAACAGGGAAGGGTAACACATAGCTCAATAACACTTCCTCTCTAATGTGCTCCGCTCCACTGATTATCCCCCATGATGAGACTATTACTCTTCTCCCCTGGCAAAACTGATAGACAACAAATTGACTGCATAAACTAAACCTCAACCCACCAATAAATAAACCAGTGCTTTCAACCTGTTATTCAAGAAAATCACCTGGGGGTTACCTCTCCAATGGGTAAATGAGGCTAGCAAGCTTTGTGGCAACTTCTTACTTTGTGACAACACTCAGCAGTGCAACACTTTTCTGTTCAAGATTAATCTTTTAGCTCAGTGCATTTGGGGCTATAAGAAAATGCACTCCTCTACTTGAACGACACATTCCAGATTCAAGAGCTCTGTAAAGTCTAAGGGTGTTAAAAGGAGAAAGAGGACCTTAGCATTATTACAAACTGTAGAGCCAGAAGTATGCATTGTAGCAACTTACATTCAATGTTGATGTTCAATGTTTAATGCCACACAGTCGGTCACACAGAGTACCAGAGAAGGCTTTGAATTTCAACTACCAGCTGCCTCTCTAAGGATGCGAACCTTGAAGAGAGAAAATCGAAAGTCAATTTTTCTTCATATTCCTCATTTTTTCCCTTAAATGTTATTTGAGAAGGTGAAATGCAGCGGTGTCTGAGAGATATTTTTATGGCAAGTTGACTTCTGCATATGCCTCCCTACCTAAAGTGATTATTCCCATTGCCTTCCCAAATGGAGAACTATATATGTTATTATTATCTGAATTTTACCTCTAGTTCTGATTTTCTGTGATCCCCATCTTCCTAAAAACATAGCAGATGGCATAACAGATGAAATCAGCCAGGTTAGTTAAAGTGTAAATAAAGCTAAACTTCATTTTTTCCTTTCATAATGTAAATTTGGTTTTGCTAGCCTTACAGCTCTGTTTAGATATGTTTAGAAAACCAACATACAAAACAATAAATAGGTTTCTTGTATATGGCTTGGGTTCCAGATCAAAGAGGCTCTAGTCTGGCTCTCCCAGGCTTCACTATAGGGAAGTTAATTGGTAGCAGATTGACCTCACCCCCTATGGGATACTTGCCTATTCCCAGAAGGAGACCTGCGGAGGCAGGCTTCTAAAACAGTTTCCGACCACCATCAAGCAAAATATAATGATCGGCTATCGATGACAGTCTGGTTGGTGGGATTTAGAGAGTTTGGTTCAGATGAAGACAGTGAGGGAGTGGCGTCCTCTGCTACCGCCTGTCATTCTCCCCCATATGCCACAACTTTATAATGATTTCATGCCCCAGCGAGTTGCTCATTCTATTGAATACAAATGGTGTGTTCCCTTCAGTTTATCATTAGCTTCCATTTTACTGAATAAATGAGTAAAAGCAAGCCCCTCACACCTCGGTCATTGCATCACACTCATGACTATGACCATGAAATTTTGTTATTTACAATTACCTCACTTAAAACCCCCTAAATAGCAGCAGTGGAGAAGAATAATTTGTGTGTTGTTTTTTTCCTACAGTAGGTTGTCACTGCTAAATAAACAGCCAATCTTTTGCCATAGTTGTAGATAAATCATGATTGCTAGGCGGTTAATTACATTATCAAAGGTACTAATTGGAACTATAGTGATCTTCAATTAGATGGCCACACAAACTGATATATCCACTCTCTGAGCATGAATCTTTGCCTTGTAATGACTCAGTTGGTGAACAGCCTAGACATTGTATCTGTGATATGCCGGTACAGAGGTAATTAAGATATCTGTTGGTTCAGTAATTCCCTGTTTACCTTTTCAAAAGAGTGATGATGAGTAAGGTCAGCAAAAAACTCATGAATACATCTCAACGCAATTTATTCCAGTAATTGCTTTCCTTGTCTTTGTCGCTGTGTGGGCACTCTATTAACCTTATAGCACTTCTGAACCTTTAAAAAGGGTTAACAGAGATAAATCATATATGATTTAAGCCATTACGAGGAGTGCTTTCCTACTTTAAGTAAATATAGATTACTCTGAGGAGCATGTGAGATATTTAGATTGCTATCTCTGTGCTGTTAAAATTCATGGTCTGTTGGGGAAATACAGATGATGTTAAGGCTAGGATGATAAGCAGGATGGAAGAAAAAATGCATTTACAGTGACGGGGAAATCCTTTTATAGACCAAGAATGGTAAGAATGGTCTATGTGGAATTTTTTTAGTCAGTAGAAAATGATTTCAAATTAATCCCTCAAATGAGATTTCTAAGGGTAAGTGAAAAGATGAATTAGAATCAAAGTTTGTGTTCAGCATGAGACGTGTTTACAGAGAATTGGCACTCCAAGGCCCAGAGGACACAATGGTGCCAAATTGGATTGTTCATGAAGTCAGAGTGTATATAGAAAATTCTCGTTCATTAATTCAAAGTGCACACTGAGCACTCTTGCAGAGGAGTAGTACAACAGAGGGTTTGAATGTTTGGAATGGTAGGCAGCTATCCAAATGGTTTCATACTCACTGGCTATGCGTGCTAGCACACTAGCTGCCACTGGCACTCTACACTGGGCAAACAACTTCTGCTCAGTCTGCAGCTCGCCACTGGCTTTTAATTAGCATGGTACAGGACTTATTGGCTTGAACGCGTTTTCATTCTTCTCTTTACATGTCATCCTCATTGTCATGTGATCATCTGAGCCGTTCAAATCAAATCACATGTATTTGTGTAGCCCTTAATTACGGCCACAGTCTCAAAGGGTTTCACAATGCCACAAAGTGTGAAAACAATAAATGGTGGTCAACGACACACTCCAGCCTTGGACCCTCACATAGGACAAGGAAAAACTCCCACAAAACCTTTTAGGAAGAAAAATGCAAGAAACCTTGGGAGGGGCTGCTCAGAGAGGAATTGTCCTACCAGGACGTTGCCGAGTTTGGGCAAGCAGAGTATACAGAATAGACATAATAGTTCATAATTTGGGTGGGACATCCAATCTGATGTAGGGCGTCACAGCAACACTGCCCAGCTACAGCCTGGAAACAGATGGGACACACTGCCGAGCGTCCACAGCAAACAGCAGCTCAGTCAGCATCGCCCTAGGAGTGGGGGACCACGCAGACACCAACACTGCCCAGCTACAGCCTGGAAATAGATAGAAGAGACACCTATACACGCGACTCATTCATGTCATCTCATGTACTCTCACTTACACAGACGGACATGACCAGCATCATTGCACAGGAGCTAGCGTCTGCTAAATGACTGTAATGTAATGTAATGTAAATGTAATGTAAAGCGCTAAGTGGTTTAGCCTTAAGAGACTGATTAGCACGAAGGTGCTAATATCTTAATACGATGTTTTCTTCTGAATAGCGGGGCGATCAAGTGTGTTATGAAGGGTGGAGGGTGGAGTTTAGTTCATTAGTGAAATTATCACGTGTGCCAAAATGACCAGAGTGGTGCAAGAATATTGGGCAGTTTTTCAGAGAGTATCGAGGCGGTGGAACCATTGATACGACGGCTGCTACATGTATCATCGCACTTTCAATGAGGGCAGATCAATTCATTCTCAAGTTTAATAAAATAGTGGTCAGATAAGACGTGTACATAAGAGGAGACTACCAAATCCAAGACAGGAATGCCACCAGGTCAAGGGTGTTGCCGCCATGGTCGGTGGGTTCATGAGGGTGGGTTCATGTACAAAAATTCCTTAGACATTTTTATCTTTGTTCCAATAGATTTTTTTAAAAATTGGATCTCAATTGGAATTACAAATGAATCATTCCAGAAGTACTGTTCCAAAATGAAATCCTAACTATTAGAAAAAAGTGGAAGAGTCACTTTTTTTCTAATAGTGAGGATATTACAAAATGATGGATGGTATAAATAAACAAATCATGGTATTTTTCAAAGGATATTGGAATACTGAAAATAGTAACACTTTCACAGACTGGATCCTCTGTATTTTGCAGATATTAAACGTTGTACTTCAGGTAAAGATTTGTTTTTGGTCCAAAACGATTAAAGACTTACTTAGAACTAGATGGCAGCCTGTTGGATAGGTCCTCCCATCCATCCATCATTTCCAGCAGTTTCTGGCAGAGTGGCAGTCTAGCAGCACACCAATTTTATCTACCTGGTCCATTATCTATTTGGCCTACATGCTTGACATATTACATTTAGGTGTGTCAGATTTCTTAAATAATGTGTAAAACCTACTGTAAACTTTAACTTTTCAATAGCAACAGCACTGTAAATGTCCAGAAACAGCATCAGATGATTTGTTGTTATTAGAATACAATAAATACCAAGATGAGCAACACTCAAGCATACTTAATTGTTGTAATAAAAGATAACGAGTGACTAGTAAACTCTAATCTTATCTGACAAATTAGAATCCAGGTAGAGTGGAGTATGAATGGAAGTTGTCATCTCCATTGAAAAAGAAACAACTTAAAATGGACTCCCAATGACTTGAGGCAGACAGCATAATTTTACTCAATTAGCTTTTGTTGAGGCTAAGTGGTGGGAGAGAAGAGAAACAAGACAGAGACTTTGGAATGAGAAAATCGAAAAATGGAGAAAGTGACTGAAGGGAACAATAACGAACCTCAGGCCTGAGAAAAATGATGTCCTTGACTGAATGGGAGATTTAAAGGTAGAATTTAAAAGGGATGAAAAAGAATAGGAACTGTTTTATTGACAGTATTGACTCAGAAAAAAACTACTATTTTTGCAAGAATTGTCTGTTGTTGCAAAAGTAATTTTGTGTAGTGTCCTGTTTTGACACCATTATTATCCCACAACCATCCCAGCAAATTGTCCAAAAAACAATATGTGTTAAAGATAAATCCTTTCTTTTATACTCTGGAAACTCTCCACTATGACCTAGATTTTAGGAGTGTTTTTTTCCCCTGTGTTTTATTTTTAATGGTGCACAAACTGATGTGGGTTTGTTTGGATACATGATGTGTAAATGAAAGAAGGATTGGCAGAATGGAATTCAAATAATGTGGTCAAGGAATGTAAGGGATGGTGGTTGGCGTATTTGCAAAGGTACTTTCCAACGCAAAGAGGGATTTAAAAACTATCAGTGGTTACTCTGTTCCATTTGCTTGTGAAAAACATATTGGGGGACCACTGGTGCTTTATGTGGAATTCATGTGGTTGAAAAAGCCACTGTCACTTAACTTAGGTAGACTTGTCCTTTCTAACACAGCCTTTTCAGACTTTTCTTCCTTACTTGACACTAACAGCACAGTGTCTGTCTGCTATTTGTTCAAACCTTGTGTATTAGATCAGTACAATATAAAGTGAGTGACCTCGGGCTACAGAACATTGATTTTCCAGACTCTACTTTTTGACTGCATAAAAGCTTTCTCATGTATGATATAGAGACGGCAGAGGAATAGCATTCATTATTTACAGTCAAGATCTCTACAATGGTTTGTGTTTGGGTTGCCCGTGCTGTTGAGTGGTTTGACTTCCAATATTTAAATAGAGGAATTGGATGGAGAGTAATGAATAATATCGGATATAGTACAAATAAAATGTCGGATCTTTGATGTGAAAATGCATGCATGGATTCCTGATTATGTTACGCAGTTTAAAAACCAGCTCTCTCTGTTCCACAACACTTGGCAGAGCTTTCCTCTTTCCTTTTACTGAATCACTTGGAGAATTGGGTTACCAGATCCCAATGGTACTTAGGGAACAAACCCAATTTGCTCTAAAACTCCTGTACTTTATGTAGGTGAGACAGTGCACGTCTTCTTGAAATTGTTCTTATGTAAGTAGTAGTACTATACTATACTAAAGAAAGGGTATGCGCACAAATTTTTTACAACCCAGCAAATCAAATAGCATTGATATTTCAATTAATTTCACTTGATTTTATTTATTTGGGTTTAGTACATTGTTTATTATTTCCATTACATAGCTTATATAATACTGAAAGCATGTGTGATGTGTTGTGGTGAGCAGCCCTCTGAATTCAAAATGCTTCAATTAAAAATGTAATAATTGCCAGTAGCTACTACTTTTAGATAGTACTTTATAATAATATAATAATATTATTCACCCCCCAAAATTATACTCTTATAATATACATATATATAATATACTCTTACTTAGTAATTATACTAAGTCATTGTATTTAACTTTGTTTCATCTAAAGTATTCATATATATCTTTCCAGTAAGTATAGGCCTGAGGTTGTAGTGTCTATCTGATTGGGACGTTGAGGGTTAAATATCTAGCTTAGCGTGCCAACGATTCTGTAAAGGGGTTGCACCAGTCTTCTGTACTTGAAGTACTCTTGCACCAAGGTCCACCGTACAATGAGTTTGAAAAGAGCCCAACGTCGGTAACCTTCATTGAATTTGATGCTGCATTCATGTTATATGGGAATAATCGTCAGAATGACTTGACAGTTAAAAGCAATTACTTGAAAGTTCATACACTGGAACACATCTGAAGTCTTCAAATGCCATGATTGAAGTTTCCTCTAGATTTGGGTTGATTCTGATCAGCTATTTCACACTTAACACTCCCATGGCATTTCCATAGTTGTAATCACAAGATGTTTTATACACTTGACTACAGGTATTTCCTTGTTGGTAATAACAGAATTCAGGAAGTTGGGGAAATCACAGTCCATCGGCAAACCCTGGGTTCCCAAATAGTATTTATGACCTGAAAGCTGATGTGAATGGTATTGTAAAGGCTTGTATCTACCATCTTTCCTATATGTATTAGTACAGAGAGAGGTGGTGCCAGAGAGAGAAAATGAATGAGTTGAACTGAGATGAACTTACCTTAAAGACATCAATCATAAAAGCAGAGCAATGAAAAATGACAGAATTGAAAACAAATTACATATCAAAGCACAGACCAAATGAATCACAGATGTCTGGAATTCTATAGCAAAGGTGTCAAAAAGCTAAGGACAATATGATTTTTTGAACTTGGACCTCTTAAATATCCAATTGGCATAATGATTTACTAATCTGTCACCAATGTTTGTCTTCCTAACTGCATACTTTATCTTATTCTATCTGTTCATAGTTGAGTGTTTTGGGGGGATATTGGGGAGGATTTTATGTGATCTGTTACTGGAGAGAAATTTTAGTGTTTTTTTACTTAGCAGTCCCCGAGTCCCTAGTCTAAGTGCTTTTTGCTTGTCAGATATGCTTTCAAAGTGATGCATTTATAAACCATGATCCTAAGCCACAGTGTACTACTGTAAGGTTCACTCAGCCATGGAGTGTTTTACTTCAAAAAAAAATTAAAAAAAATTCTATACTTTGCATAATCAAGAAGTATGCTGATAAAATAGCTCCCATTTCTGGATGTTTAAGCTTCCTTGCTTCTATTTTTGGGTATGTCTCTCTGTGCATGATCCGGTCTTATTGCAGGTTTCAAAGACCCATCCGAACAAACTGTACCTAACTTTATATAGTTTGCTATTCTTAAGGTTTTCTGTTTTTGTTGTAGCTTTTCTGCATGGTTGACACACATAAGAAGATGGATGATGGGGTGCACTCAAACGCAGAAGCATTTTTTACTTCTCACTTTCAGGAACACAGACCAGATAACATAAACAACTATCTCAACACTTCTCTTTTGGGAACACAGTCCAAGTAAACGATTAACAGGCATCTTCAGACTGGTTCAGTAGGCTCACTCTTCCCAGTTCATGTGTGCTCTGGTCTACCTCACTTAGGTTTCACCCCTATTAAGAGAAGAGGGCACAGATATAGCAACGTTAATGGGAATTAGGTGCTGCTCCTTGTCTCAACAAGCCACCCCTCACCTCTCACCTACCTACTTGCATTTAAAGGATTTTAAATAAAAGTGATTACAGCTGTCCAGTAGTTCACAACCACTCAGTTTTTCCAAATGTCAAAACTGATGGTGTTGTTGAAAATGATGATTGCTGCCATGTTGTCATTGCCAAGATCATTGTTATGTACTGGATCATCAGGGTCCAGGTCATTTACTGTCATGTACAAGTCTACAAAAATGGAATTCAAATGACAGATTTATGTGATATTGCATTGGTTTTATAGCATTGTGGCGTAGACAGACACCCACGGAAACAAAATGGTGCACAATGGCCTTTTCAGGGTGATTTATTAGTGGAAACCTTAGTGGCGGTGAGGAGAACAGCAGTGACGGGGGTGTCCCGGGGGTAGTGTCGGTCTGGTGCTTAGAGAAGAGGCTGAGGCAGTCAGAGGGGGTGTCCGGCGGCCTCATCTAGGCATCTTCTGCTGAGTCTGTGGGAAGAAATATGGAGGGTCAGGAGAAGGTGAGTTATCTTCCTTGTGGATGTCCAACTCTGACAGCTTCTGGGGCTCATCGCAGATTGGCAGCAGTTGTGGCCTGGGGAGGCCATCTGTATTCCCGTGCTGCCCCCTGATCGGTGAACCACCTGAAAGGAGAGGTCCTGTAGAGAGAGGAACCGACGAGTTACCCTGGCATTAGTGTCCTTAGCCCTTGCCATTCACTGCACGGTTAGGTTGAGGTACTCCACGAGCCCATCGGTCTGGAGGTGATAGACTGAGGTGGTGTACCTTGAGGAGCTGGCACATGTCAGCCTTGCAGGTGGCCTTCCTGAGGGGGACCACTTCAGGGTACCCGGTGGTATGAGACAAGAATGGATTGGTGACCCCTGGTGGACTTGGGAAGCGGCCTTACCGGGTCCATGGTGATTCTCTCCATGGGGACCTCGATGCTATTCAGAGGAACCAAGGCAGCCAAGGCTGGCCAGCTAGGTGCCGTCTTCTGGCACTCGGGACAGAAGTTCTTCACCTTGGCATTCATGGAAGGCCAGTGGAACTGGTCTTCTGATCTTGACTGTGCAGTCAGGTTAAAAGAATCAAAGAATCATTTGCCGAGGCACTCCTATGATTTCTGGGTACTGGGAACCACACTTCAATGCCTCTGACTGGATGAGGTAGGGTGTCATCTCTCTGAACCTGGCAGTTAATGGAGCTCATTTGGAGGAGTGAAATCTTCGGATGACTGATGAGCCTATCCACTGAAATACTGAATACTGGTTCGAAACACATTCCAAATATGACAGGTAGATCTATGTGTGCATGCAGTTCAAAATAATCTATACGGCCTAATTTGCAGTTTAAATGCATTTAGAGTCATCAGCGAGTGAATGGTCAACAAAATGAAAAATATATTTATATTTTATTTATTTTCTGATCATTTCCATTTGGCATTTTACCTAAAATAAGCAAATGTTGAAGTAACAAATATTAATATTTATGTAAATTATTCAGATCTGGAAGTGTGAAAAGATTGTTTTTGTTTTTGTTACAGTGTGCCTGTCACATTGACTACTATTCATGACAGTGACAATTCTTACCTCTCCTGTTTTATTGAATGAGAATTTTAGGAAATAAATTGCTCAGGAAATATAGTCAAGCCTTTCAGTACAAGTCAAAAGAATAAAAACTAGCTGTGCCAGATTTTGACTGATAGAGTGAGGCACTACGGTTGATTTAAATAGGCAAAATTGGCCAGAGAATTTTAGTATTTCAAATAATTCCCACTACTTTCAAAAAGCATTGGATAATGTTTAGAAAATCATTCTGTGTTGTTATACAGTACAATTTCTGACAAAAAAGTGAAAATTGAAAATGTTACGGCCCAGGAAGTAACGTGCAGCTAAATGTTCTTTCTGTGACACTCCGCAACATCAAAGTAAGAAAACGGTTGTAAACAGTGTTTTTATGCAAAAGACTCCATAGTAATATGCTTTAATTGTTTATTTATATTCCCGTTAATTATTACCAGGGTGATGGCATGCATAGACATCAGATATATACTGCTAGTTGTTTAATGCTCTGTGAATGTTTTATACATGAGAGGAAATTAATAACAACTAGTGATAATTACATTAAATGTCCAGTGCAGCCTCTTATGAAAACCTTTCCCTTTGCACGTTAATATTGATCAGAATACAATAAGAGAAATGCATAGCATGTGGTTTGGGGGCATTTACAATGCAGTCAACTGAGAGTACAAAGACAAATTGCTACATCAAGAGGGAAATTACTATGATGTGATTTGATGAGACAAAGATTATGATGAAGTGAAAGACTCAGTGAACCAGGACATACTCAGTGGCTGTGGGCATCTGTCCTTATGGACAGTTAGAGGAACTTGATGGGGAAAATATGCTCAGCAAATACATTTTCACTGAGCAGCACAGAGTTGCTACCACTTATAAGTGTTTTTGGACTGAATGTCAAAAGACATCATTTTAATGTGAGCTATATATTCTAAATTATGGTGGCATGTCCATGTATTGTATGGTGATAGTCTACAAAAATGCATTCTGTGTCACATAAACAATCAAATTTGTGCTGTGTGAAAGGTGCATCATAGCAGCATGCTGCAGATGAGCTGGGTTTCATCTCAGGTTGTGTTTAGGCCTGCTGGTATAGCAAATGACCTGATTTTATGAGGGAGGCATTCACAACCTGCTCACCTGCCATGTGCCGGTGCACATTATCAACATAAAAATCCAGGAGCACACTCTGGAGATTAATACTTCCAGGTTTAAACGCACGTACCGTCAGCCCCT
>CABFOQ010024050.1:33389-55022 GCA_900660455.1 Gephyroberyx darwinii
CTTCCCTCCCTCCCCCTCTCTCTCTCTCCCCCTCTATCTCTCTGTGTCAGTATCTCTCTTTGCATTCTGTTTTTCCTATCTCTGGTTTGCTTGCTCTCACCCATGATGGCTGGCATGTAAATAATTTCTCTCGCATGTTGCTAGGATGAAACAAGCCCCGGTGGAGAATGCTTCGTGTCTAACTGACATTTCCATTTGTTTAGAACATAACTGTTGAATGCTTTGCCACAGCTAGAGATGTTGGATTATGGCCTGGTCATGTTTCCATTTCAGATTTAACCACTTGACCTTTAATAGGAATCTGTTCTGTTGCCCGCAGATGTTTATTTGGACTGGATAGTTCTTGATGGCCTTCTGTTTTTCCTTGGAGTTAGAGAAAGCACACTGGGCTATGCCTCTAGCCCAACAATGGGATTAACTCGATTCAGGGTTTTATGAGGATTAAGGTGGTTCAAACATTGAGGATCATATTAGTTTCATCAGGATTGGCAGGATTGATCTCCTTTTTTTGTGCAAACCATTCTGTCAGCAATTTCCAACAAGCATAGGATCCAATGCCTTCTGCATATAGCGATGATCAAAAGAAATCCTATTGAAAAGATTTTATTGTATTTTCTTATTGTCCAGAAAAACTGTCTATAAAATAAGGCAGATTCAGATTATGCTATTTTAAACGGTAATTCCTTTTTTATGTCACATACAGAAGTTTGTTCACCAAGGAGTCATCAGGTGAAAATGCAGTGCAAGGTTTGATCCGCTGTTAAACATGATTTAGATGTCGTCAAGGCTAGATTTTGCTGATGTCTGTGAGGACTAAAGGGGAATTCCACCAAAACTGACTTTTAGATTGTTATTCTGCAAAAGTATGCCACGTTCGCATTTCATCTGGTACCAAGACAACTCTCAGGCCACAGAACTATCTGAATATCACATCAAAAACAGGATTATGCTTTAATTAATCTCCATTTTACACTAATCCTGATTAGGAACCTGATTAGTCTATGTGCAAAGTAAGCCTGCGGAGATGATTTAAGGGTCAATGAATCTCCATAGTCTATTTCTCCTTTGTGACTGAACACTACAGTTGGATAGTTACAGCTAGAAGCCTTTACCACAAAATCAGTCAAACCTACTTGACTCAATCGGATGGTTGCAGCTTTATCGAGTTAGGTTGACAAGACAAGTATGCCAGGTCAGGGGGCAAGCCCGATCCGTTTAAACGCGCACTTGACATCCAGACACAAGGATTTGACAAATCTCTTTATGGGTCCCTGAAGAGGTTTCACTCTGACCTATTGTGGCCACTAAGCTACACTGCTCTGGGTATTGAGCAAACATTGAACATTTATTGTGGCATTTTGATTCATTCTCTTCATGCGTTTTTGTGTCAGAGAAGGTTTCGCTTCAAACTGCACTCTTTTGTTTTCCCATTGTTTTTTTCTTCTGCAGTTCTTCTGCATAGTAATGCAATCTTACTTTTTTGCTTGGAGAAAGAGTTCCTGAGATGTTGTTCGAGAAGTACGTCAACGGCTGCTGAGCCACAGCACAAATGAGGTGGGAAACATATACTGCAGGGTACAGCGTGGTGATCCACACTGGTGTAAACGTACTTACTGTAAATGAAAATGCATTACTTCAAACAGTACTTCTGACTAGAATATTTGCTGGTGTCAAATTCAAACAACTTGAACACGCAACTACGCAACAAAAGCATGAAAAAGGCATCAATTCTGCCCTCTTTTCTTCTGTAGCAACAGCAGCGATTTTGCGTATCTCAACATTCACAACATAACTTCATTTACCTCCTACACAATAACATCACATTCTGTTAACATGTTCTGGACAAGAACAGCACTTTCTCAAGTGGTCATCACATCTGAGACAACAGACATTTTCACATATAGCTTCACACGGCAGGAAGACAATCTTCCGTGTGTGTAGGAGTTTCCTCTTGAGAATGGTGTAGCTGTATGATTCAAGGAAATGGCATTGGCTGGATTGTGATCTGATACTCAATACAACCAGTGTGGGCAGAGCATGTCTGATAAGCTTGAATACATCATTAAGCTTAAGAGCTTGAATTCAACTAAAGAAAATTAATATTTAGATTTTTTTTTTTCATCCCACTCAACGGGGAGTCGAAAGTACAACAGAAGAATATTGAGTAAATTATTCATAAGGCCGTAGATGGCGTCCATTAAGAGCAAATTAAAGCACAACAGGCGTGTAAACATTTTCTCTAATGCGTCCACAAAATCTTTCTGCTTCTCTTTGTCTCTGTCTGTTAGTCCTTCTTTCCCCTCTTTCCTCTTTTGCTCCTCCCTTCCCTCCTCTCTGCGCCAACTCTCTCTAATACACTGCAGCAGTTGTAACTCTTACATCACCCCCTCTCATCATTTTGGAGGTCGGTGGAGAATATTGAACAGGCACTTACCCTCATATTGACATGCCTGTAGAGGAAGCACAGAGAATACTTAATATGTTTTCTTTTTTTTCGTCTCACCAAACGAGCCTAGCTTTCACCGTGTGCATCTGAAGCCGGGAGAGGGGAGATGTGTCTCTTTCACACATGACAGTGTTGAGAAAGCCTGATTTCACCTTGAATTATTTCCATTGCATCTTCACTCACTGACTGCTCGATGATGTGCGATTTTCACGCACAGCAACCATCCTGAGTCATCAGTAGACGTTTCTGCAGTAGAAACCCGTGCGTCTAGAATGCACAATGCTATCATGCCTCACACATATTGATTTTTCTTCAATGCAGTGAGAATATTATTGACTTGGAAGGAAAGACAGAAAGGAACCCATGGTAAAGGTGTTGGTGCATATTCTGACATTTGAAATAGTTCTTTGAAGACTGCATCCTGTGATTCCTTTCACCGGTAGAAAATGTCATCAGGCAGGTTGTTTTTATATGGCGCTATTAACAGTAAAACAGACAATACTCCAACAAACAGAGAATACATAGCAATACACCTAGAGTCATTAGTGTCACCTTATCATTAGTGTCATCACCAAAGGAAATGAAAATGCCCTATTAATATGGCGTATATTAAAAGTAATATAACAGTAATATAAAGTTTCCATGAAGGCATACAGAAAAATAAGTAAAGCAGAAATTTCCTCTGACTCGTTAAATTAGATGTTATCATGCCGATCCTACAGTTATTCCTACACCCAGCAGTAGCACGTATCTGAAGCTATATTTGTTTCATTTCACCACCATTTCTACACATTTTCCTCTGCGAAGACAATCTTACATGGGCACTTTCTAGAGGAGAAAGCTTGCATCACTCCCACCGCCGGTAATTACCTATGATCGTGGGAAACAGACACAATTACATACGTGTGGCTCCACAACCTTACACATGAATGTGTGTGTGTGGCGTGACATGTCTCTTACTTACATATTAATACACTAGGGATGTTTGGAGGGAAAACAACATGCACTGAGATGAACAAAAAAGCATGGAAACCATATAAATCAGTCAGCCCTTTTTCTGCAATGAAGCATCTCATATGATTTGATCTAAGATGAAAAGATGAATGTACAGAGAGGGAAGAGACAATGGGAGCCTGTTATGGCCTCTTTTCAACTTTGAAACAAAGAGAAGGAAAGATGGCACGGAGTTAAAAGGGTTTTCATCTTGTGTGTTCGACTCATCTCTGTGTTTACTATTTTGAAGTTGATATTTAAGTGAAATCAATTGGCTGGCTGTGTTTCTGCCAAACAAGAAGAAATATATTTTTTTTCATTGCTTCATATTTGTCTTATACTAGATTGAAGCTGAATGCCTTTGTTGATGTTGTAGCTGTTGTTTTGCTGTGTTGTTTTGTTGTATAAAAATGTTTCTTGATAGTTAACATTTTGGGTTTTACTATGTTTACAACATCTAAATTTGCCTAATCTAATGTAATAATAATATATAATGCTCCACAGTCTATTTTTCACTGCCAAAAAGGTGCACATCAAGATAAAAATGAGAATTTCCGAGCATTTTCGAGTGTTTCCTTTTGGATCCAAATTCTTGCATTAACATAGCGAATTTTTGCATCAGTTTGTGTGTGAAAGAGCTTCTCCTGTAACAGATGCAGAAAGCAGTCATATCCTTTTTAACTCTCTCTCCCGAATACACGCATTTGATGCATTTCGGAGCGGAAACAGTTCCTGCTGTCAGAGTGACATTCCACCAGATTAACCTGCGACGGTGTCAGCTGAAAAACTATCATGAAGAGGTGATGCATATTGAAAAGCATAGAGTATAGCACGCTGTTGACACCGAGACAGCACCGCATGATCTCATCAGGTTCAGCAAACGGGTGAACTCTGTTTTGGGATCTGGAAAATAAATAGCATAAATTGAATATTTTCTCAGGAGGGTGTTGAGTTGCTAGTTTATGAGGGAGTCAGTAATCCTACCAAGTCTGGATTTGCCTTTCTTTATGAGGCTCCGCATTGTGCTGGATCTTATGGGCTTACGGGGCTGCCAAACTGGGACATATTACAAATCATTTACAAAACCAAAGGGCCCTGATTATTGATTGAGGGAAATCAAAGATAAACAGCTTTTCCTGTGATCCTGCCTCTCCACTATGGTTACTCTCTGAGATGCACTGTGCTGTGCAGTACCCCAGAGAATCAATGTGGGATTCAGCCTATCTAATTCTCACCCCTCTACCCGCTCATTTATTTTCATACCCTCGCTGTTGCAGAAACACTTTCCATTCTCCCTCATGCCTTGTAGTGTCTTCCTGCCGTTGCAAATACTTACTGTGCAGTATTGGGTTATTGTACACCAAAATAAAGTAGAACAGAGCTCAGATAGCTCATGTATACACTATGACCTTGGACAAGGTCAGTTTGGATTTGTGAACAGCAGTGTCTGTCTCAGCTAGAAACAAGAGAGTCAGAACTTTAATCTGCGGTGTCTTACAGTGATGCTTAGAGTATCTCTTAATGCCTGTTAGCATTGCAAAGTTATTGATTCTTACCATTTTGCAGTCTGTTGACAACAGCAAGAGCCAAATATGTGAAAGTCAATATGGACAGAAAATACAAAATGGATGTTTAGATTTAGCTTGGATGTGGTTTGGATAGGAACTTATGAGTGGATAACCAGTTGGCATGTCATTTCTCTTTTTTTTCTGCTTCTCTGTGCATGTCTATAGTGAAAGAGGTGCATGGCAATGCATGCAATCAATACATTACTTGCAAGATGGCATTTAAACAGGAACATTAACAAAACAATCTTCTGCTATTCATGTAAACAGCTTTTATTGAATTATTCTCCTAAAGGAAGGACAATCAATAGATCTTTGTGTGCATGTGAACATAGGTGATGACTGTGAAAGCAAGTTTATGAACCCTGTGACAATACCAAGGGCATTGCAGGCACTTGAACAGCTGTTTCAGAGCTGCTGTCATTACTGTGAAGTATTATTTGATGGTAAAAGCAAAAGGAAACAGGCGTTCTAGCAGTCGACAAATTCAATTTTCCACAAAGTGTTTCTTTAAGTCTAGAGTTGACCTTCAGGTAAAGATTATTCAAATTCACAAATAATACATGGGAAATAATGAATTACAACATCATTCCAATAAAGTCGTGACAAAGATGATTTTTCTTCTTTTTGCTGCTTTTTTTTCTTTTCTGAACCTACTGTTTTTTAATCTAATTACAGACACCACTCTGAGAGAAATCCTGAGTAAATTAAATCCTGATAAAGCAAAAATTATAGCCACTTAAAGATTACTAATTATATATTTTCATATTAAATTTGTGAAAAGCGAGATGTCCTGGTGGCTATAATGCATAACATGTAGCTATGATGTCCTGGGTCTGCATCTGTCCTGGGACCTTTGTTGTGTCATTCCTGTCTCTCTTTCTTCCCTGTGGACTAATAAAGAGAAAAATGCAGAATACATTCTTTAAAAAAACAAGTTAACTGGAACAACAGTGCAGCACAAGACTTGATGGTTTGTCTCGGTAGTGAATGTGTGTATTGTGTTGACCCGAGGCTGGATGTGACCTTGGACAATTGCCCTTGGGTGCTGAATTAAGGTGTGTGAGTTATGACTTTTGCTGGGGCTATATCAGATGGCCTGGGAAATAATAACTCCGACTGGCCACGCACATCTGAATGTGCCTGAAGGTCCTACTTCAGGTGTCACTCACTTAGGTTGTTGAGGTTGTTGTTGAGTTGTTATACTATGAGTATTTCTAAATGCAGCAAATAAATAAATTGCAAATAAATTGACCATTTAAAGCTGAGTAAAAGATGCTGCAGTAATTTGGAAAAATATGTGTATATACAGTATATAATCACAGATTTATCGTCTCATAAGAGGCATTTTGTACATTGTGTTTTGTTTGACATTAACGTTTCAACAGAGGGAGTGGGAGAGAAGATAGAGATAGAGAAAATTAAACAGAAGCAGCGGCAGCCTGTGAATAAATATGGGTTCATAAAGATCTCATTTGTATTTTATGTTTGACTTTGATGGGCCTCTGGCTTCTGAAATACGCACATCAAGCAGAGAACATATGAATAGCTCATAATGATGTAGAAATTTATAGGCCCCATTGTTTTGACTGGAGCGGGGAAGCACAGTGGACGTCTCCTCAGCTCTAAGCACACAATAGTACATATCAAGAGTCAGAGCAATCCATTGTACCCACTCTGGTTATTGTGGGGAAAGTGCTGTATAGATCCAAAATCAATCCGCAAATCTCTGCCACTTTTTGGCAAAATGGTTGTAGAGCAGAGCTTATAACCAAGGACCAAATAGTTTCATTACCGTTCAAATTAGACCAACAGCCTATCCAGCTTGTGTGAAATGAAGGTTGAATATTATTTGCAGAGACACTGAACACCCCTTTCAATCTAATGTTAGAAACTAATGTGTGATGTTAGAAGCTCAGGCATGACAGATGCCATGGAGACTGAGTAAATGATCACTGCAGCAAACCGAGCTCTGAGCCCTGGAGAGCCTCGTACTTTACTGTGTTTACTCAAATGAAGAAATCCGTCAAGAAATTATATAATTACTTTACTCTCTTTAAATACGAAGCGCTCTCTCGCTCAATTCCATACAATCTAGGATATATCCTCCGACATGAAATAAAACATTTCTCAGAAAACAAACTGTGGGGGTTAGAAATCTCTCTCTTTTCTCTCTCTCTCTCTCTATTTCTTTTCTTTCTGTTCATGCCAGTTTTTTAGCCAAAGGATAGATTTTTTTTAAATAAAAAGCTTACAGCCATGGTTAACTGGTATTGGCAGTATGCTGCACCTCCCTCCCTCTCTTATATAATAAGACATTTTTCCACCTTAACGACAAGAGTCTTCCTGAACTGTGCTGCCTGATATCATGGCAATTTGTCAGAATTTAAACGAAAAGCAGCCTGTTTCCTTATACCAAGATTTGAACACTAACATCAACATCCAGTACTCAGTATACCAGCTAAAAGCACATCATGAGCAAAGTTGTTTTCTCACAGACAAATGTCATTTCATTCCATTCCATTCCATTACATTACATTACAATACAGGCGATCTAACGTGACTTACAATAAGTGCATTCAACATAGGTAGAGAACTACTAGTTACCAGAAATCGTAAGTGCATTTCCTTCCTCAACAAGCATCTAAGAGCAGAACCAGTGCTGAGGTAAAAGAGCAATAAGTTATCTACCTACTTTTATTTTAACAAATAAGACAGATGTCCTCCCATGATGCAAACATCTTCCCCGCCCTTGTTTTTCTTCTCTAACCCTTAGTTAGTTCTTGTTACCTTAACAAACCCTAAACTAACCTAAGTAACTGTTTCCCCATCATTAATCTTAACAACAGTTCCCTTCCAGTCAGTTCTTGAAGTGGGATTCATTTTTTTAATACTATTTATTAAAAAAAAAACAGAAGATGTCTAATGCAACAACAATACTCTGTCGGGGAACTTGAACTCCAGATCAATTCAGAAAGTTCAAGGCTATCAGGAATTATATCCATCTGTTATTTAAAAGGACACGTTTTAGCCGGGGTTCCTGAATCAAGTCAGGTGGTGGAAGCTTCTCCGTGATGTGTGTGTTGTGGTGACCCGCTGTGGGCCGAGAGGTGGCCTGCCTGTATAGATGTGCTCCAGACCAGACACAGCTGTGTCAACACTGAGCCACGCTACAGCCGTCAGCCAACACTGTTGTTGCATGGTCTGACTGACCAGTGGCCCTGTTTCCTAACCTCATACCTCCACCTCTCTCTCTGTCTGAACAAATACATTTTGACACACTTTGATTGTTTTGCAGCTCAGCCATAGGGCTGAAATGGACTGGACTTCCACTTTCATTAATGATTGTTAATGATTTCAGGTTTTTAGAGCGGGCAACTCTGGCTGATCTCCCATAATTAGGATGTTAGGCAACAAGAGCATCTTATTTACTGTTTCATAGTAAAACATCCCCATCACATCCTTCTCAAAGGTATAATTACAACCTGTGATGTGACTAGTTCTGGTGGGTCAAGTAACACCCAGTCAGGGGATGTCCATTTGTGGTCGTTGGATGTCTGTGGATCTTAAACACCATTATCATCTCTCCACAGCAATGAGAAACAAAGAAAGCAATGCTTTTATAGATAAATGTTAGATAAAGCAGAGAGTGACAGGAAAACAACACATACAAACCTATTTTAATCCCTAGACTGTCATGCTCTATCCTCTTGTGCTCTGTTGTCATGGCAAACGGAGACATCGGAAACATCTGAAGTGATGCAGGCCTTACAGATAATGGTGTTGCATAGAATAGCAGGCTATGGGCATCGAGTCAGACTGTTGTGTGAAAATCTCCTGATATGCCTGTTATTTGGAAGGTCTAGGTCCAAATTCCAGTTAGTTTGGCAGACGCTGTATTTACTGAGCAACCACCATTACAGATGTGCTCTATTCAGCAGTGAGAGAAAATATGTGGATGCTCCCTCATTTGTTCTATAAAAAAATCATCACAAGCAGAATGTGGTCAAAAGGTTATTTTACCAGTTCAGGCTCACTTACTGATCATCTCTGATTATTTGTTTGTCACATGTAACCTATTGTTTCATGTTTCATGTTTTATCTATATTATAAGAATTGCATGGAGATAGAATATTTCTGATTCAAAAGGGGTAAAAAAAATATATAATATACTATACTATACTATACTATATTATAATATTATAGTAGTAATAGTAGTATTATAATATAAAGTATTCACATAGATTTTTTTTATCATCATGTACATTTTCAGTATCAGTTGCATTCTCAATGCAATGCAAACCCACAACAAGGAGCAGAGTGAACCATTTTTCAAGTCAAACAGGCTCAATTACCCATGTCCCAATGAGTCTTGACTAAACAAGAGAGCATCCTTCATGTTATTTAAAGGAGACACTTGCAACCTACACACTCAGGAACATGTCTATGCTCTGTCAGATCACTTTTGGCAAAATATAATTTGAGTTTTTGCTTGGCAGGTAGCTGACGGATAATCCTTTTAGTAAAATTAAAATCTGTTTCTCAGTTCTCCTCAGATGTACAAATTTGTGGTGGTTTATAAAAGGCTGGGCACTGACTGTGAACCGTATTATATGGTTCTCCTTGAGAGAGATTGAAGCTTGATAGAATATTTATCACTTGAGATTCATCTCTCCCTGTGATAAAGCATGAGGTATATGGCAATGGATTCCTAATGACCTCAGTAGAAACCTCCAGTGCATACTCACAGGATAATTCACAAGCACTGAAGGTCAGATCTCATTTTGACAGCCAGAGATCTGTAGTATCATAGGGATCATATTCAGACTGTCTCAATGGAGGATGTCCAACTTCAATGGAAGCAGGGAACTAAACTGCATTAAATTTAAAGGGAGACAGGAACTGAATTGCAGCAGTACCTAATATGGGTCCTACTGCAACAATAACAACAACCTTGTGATGAAGAAATGATTAAAGAAACAAATGTTATGTTTTCCCATTTAGCGTTAGCATTAGATATTTGTGATGCTACTACCAGAAAGCCATGCATTCCAGTTTCACCTATTTTTAGGCCAAAGAACACTCTGCACATCACATGAAGATATCATCAAGTATCCATTCTTTTGCAGGGGTTATCGCATGCCATGTTGTGATTATTAGCAATTATGAAGTATTGAAGGTTCTGCGAAATACCTTGATTTATATTTGATTTGTCTTCAGGCAACTCACTTGCGTGTTGCCTCTGGAGTCACACATTGAGCTGTATTGAAAGCTAATTTCATATGATTACATATGTCATCCGAGAGCTTACGTCTTACAAACGCTCCGACAGCGACGCCAGATTTGTTAATCACTGGAGTTGAAAATGGATCTACAGTATCTGGGAACTGACCGTTATCACTTTTGGTATTCTGTAATCTGTATGATGATCCTACACTATCTCCACGCCTTGCTCTGTTTATTTATTTATTGCACCTAATAACTTATTAATAATTGCTGACTTCCCATATTCTTGGACTTTGGCCAATTAAGGGGTTGAGATAAAGGAAAGCTCGTTCTGCATCGCCACATTTGGGAAATAGCAATCCTATTACAAAATGACGTCTCTAATAAATTGTTACTGAACTCCTAACAAATTAAAATTAAAAACTCTGCAGTTCGTTTTTTCCTTGACCGAGGTTTAGGGACAACAGTTGCGTTTCCTGTGTTTAGCACCAAAACAGAAAATCATTAAAGTTCCTGTTTATCAGTGGATAAACATGATGTGATGGCAGTGGAGTAATTTATGCTACAGATGTTTGCTGCAGAGCGCTCAGCCTACTCCTGGGAGTCATGATTAATTTATTTGTGTTTGGATAAGGGCATGTATCCCAGCCCTATTAATATTGCTCTTTTGCAGAATAAGATCAGATCTTAGCAAAGTGAATATTCACCATTTTAATAAGTGAAGGCTCCAGCCTCTAACCCACAAAGGAAAAGTTGGGAATTCATTAGGATATTAGCTACATGTTGTAACTCTCTCCAGATTCCAGATTTTGGAAATGCTCAGTCAGCCTGTGGGGTGGAAAGAGCTTTCCATAAATAGCTGGTATTATTATAAAGGATTATAATACATTCAAGTCTGAACACAAGTAGGTGGTATTTACTGCGAGGATTAGGTTAACTATGTAGGATATGTGTGTGTATACATGTGTGTTCATTTCTTTGACTCATACGACATAATTATACACATCATTTTCCATATTTGGGCTAAAGAGTCCATCCATTTTCACCTTCATAAACTCACTGCAATTTTATCTGAGCCCTGGCCTTTTCACTCCACTCCTTTTTCACCCATCTGCCTTTCTCGTAATAGACGCTAATGTAAAGTACTATTAACTTACAAATTTGTTCTTTTGTTCTAACTTTATCCCCACCAGCTTTGTTAATTCTATAGACTCTTTATCAAACCATTTGTATTGTCAGCGAAATTGCTAAATTGTCACAGAACCATTTTTACCTCTGTTTGAATTGTAGACAAGGTCATTGAGCAGAAAGTACCTATTTTTCAATGGCAAAAATCTTCTTTAATGTGAAAAGTATGAGTGAGGGGTAAAATACATTACGTATTGATTTCTGTAAGGTTATTAGATCAATAGGTCAATATCAAAGCATTTCAGTGGTCAGCACTCTAACATAACATTTGCCTAATCTTAACATTATATGGTTATATGTTATAACCAAAGTACCATGTTATCCTATTTGGAACATGCTTTTATTCAAAAGTACATGAAATATTACAAAGGGCATGAGTTTTCAGGATAGGAATTTGAGAATAGCATTATGCTTCATATATTATGCTGCACATAATGCATTATCCATTATGCCTCTCACAGATCATTCTCAGGTTGAGAAGTTCACTAGTCAAGTGTTAAGCAGGAGTTTGTGCCTTGACTAGAGTGGATTGTAACAAATCAGAGGTTGTTGAAAAGCCTCGGAGAGAGGTGCAATACTCTGTCCAACAAAGCCCTGAATAATTAAAGCTGAAGAAAGCCACAGCACACTGCTAAGTAAAGGTGAAACATGGTAGCTGTCACTTACAATCATCTAAATGGATGCAAATGTCACAGCTGGGCATGTAGTTGGGAGGGAAACAGCTTGTTTGTCTTAATCCAAGCCAATCTTGTTGAGGAAATGCCTTGGACATTTCCTCCTACCTGCGATGCCCTTCATTTGAGTATGACTTCCGTCCCCTCATTCTGAGTGGCTGCTCACTAAGTGCAATCTGTGCAGCTGTGCAGCTCTTGTTTGTTTGTTTGTCAGGGGAAGACGTGCCATGACAACAGCGGCGTCAGACCATAAAGACCTATTTTCACATGCTTTCCTCAGATAACGGCGCAGCTTCTCCGAGTGGACCGCTCCACATCGCCGGCAAGCCTTGACATAATGCTGATAAGAACGTATTGCCGAAGAGGCTAATGTTTGTAAATCACATCTCTGCGTTTTATGAGACATTCTTCATGAATAGTGATACCGTATTTTGACAGTTTAATGTAACCCCAGCACAGAGCATTGAGCTAAAATTCCATTCCTGTTGACAACATTAGATAACATGACAAAAGGCGTTTTGAACTGCATTATATTGACTTTGTACTCCCGCTGTACGTTGTACACTGTGATGGCAAGTGGGTGCTAATATAGGAAGAATTGATTCACCATTGATTTCAATACGAAGAGATTTATTGTATGCTTGGGGTACGGTGCTTAAACACATAGGCCTAAGTCATAGCTCATACAATTCGCTGTCTGCTTGAGTACATAGTCCAAACACAACCATGAATACTCCTCTGTGAAATAGTTGTGTAACTACTCCTCTAAAGGTCAAAAGTTGAGTTTTTCTTCAGTTCTTCAGACCCTAGGCTTTGGCATACAGGGGTACAGTATTACGGATGTGCTGGCCTGCTGAATCACACCTCAGCCCAACCTGAGGCAACCAAAACACTTTTAGCATCATTGATCATAATGGGCATTGTATGGCTGCTGTCAGTACTGATAGATGCATTTTAGGGAGATGGTCACAGATTGCCTGCAGGCTAGATGGCTAACGTTGTTGTAGTGAGACATGGTTGCATGCAAGCAGACCTGACTCATTTGTTGCTGCAGGGGATAGATCTGCCATATGAGTTGAGCAGCACCGTGACAAGGCGGGCACAGGGAGACTGTACACTCAGTCTGCACCTTAATAATCAAGAGTGTCAGGCTGTGTATGCTCCTGTGAAGGAAAGACTCTCTGCTCATGTGGAAATAGTATTCCTCACTAAAATTTAACTATATATTTTTTTTCTTTCACTATGTGACAAATCAGTATGCATCACAACACCAAGGTGAGCAGCATATCCTTTGGTGGATTGGCAGACACTACCACCGTATTAACTCTGAAGAACTCATTGCATGGTGGAAAACATTAATTTACCATGGGGTGCAGATGAATAGAGGTAATTATCTTTTTTCCTGAGAAACATTTCAAAAGCCCCAGCACCTCGGCTTTCTGAGGCCCAGCCTAACTGGAGCTGAAAGTGGGTATGAAAAGGACTAAACAAGAAAAGAAAATAGCTAATTTTGATTACAGCATGTCACACATTACCAATCTGTTTCATTGGCAACTAATATTTATCACTAATCGACCAGCAAACTAAACTAACTGGTTCTGACTGTTAAAATTCATCAAAATGTGTGAAGTCGGATGCAACCAAGATGCCTCATAGAATATTTTGATTCATTTGTATTTAAACCATTATCATTTCAACCTTGTGTTTTTGCACAACTGCAATCATACAACACATGAAACTGGCGCTGGCTCCATTTGAAAATCCAAGCTTACAAATCAATTGAAAGCTATAAAGGTTATTTATGGTTTGTATACTGCCCCTTTATGAAGTACAGTAAGAAATCTCTTTTATTTCAGCTGCCCAAGCTTTGCCCAAGTGTACAGTGCCCAGACTCACAAATACTCCCAAACACAAATGCACTGATCAACAGTCACTATTCCTACTTGGTAATTGCAATTTGGGTTCAATGTTGCATCCCGGGGATCATAGTAATCAGAAGATAAAATGTCAGGAATTAGGAACGGGTGACCAAGTTGCTAGAAGCCAGCAGTTTTCTACATTTGTAAATGGTGACAGTATGAATAATGTAGGCATTTCTCGCACTGCAGCGTTTGGCGGCTGACATATCTCGGTTGACCCTTTCAGCACTTCTTAAGTATAGATAACAAACCTGCACAACAACAACCTTTAATCGCTCATCAAACTTAATGTGGAGAATGAGGATAAAGTTTCTTGTCTCTTCGTGCCTGTGGGTAAGATTATGTGAATAAACGAGCCAAAGGTGAAATTGTTCAGTTTTACCTCTTTCAGCGATAATGGTTGCTGAAGGAAGCGTTTGTGTTGTGAATACTTCAGATAAATATACAGATAAACTCAGTACATTGACCAGTAGAGAAAGGCCAGAGGTTGAGAGGCAAGGCAGGTGAAATTCAAGGACTCCATTACAACATTACAAGCTTCTTCTGGTTGAATTTACACCAGCACTTTTGACATATTTCATTAGGAACAGAGAAATAATACTGTTGATTAAATGAACAAATGGATATCGTGATTGTGCTTTACATCCTTTGTTTTCCCCTTTCTTTAATCTTAATGTAAAACAAGCATTCAAAATGTTTGCGCTGTAGGGTTGCTATTTTATAGCAGCTTTGATGTAATTAAACCAACACTCTTCCACTTGCTTCCTTTCCAGATCCAGAGCTTGGTAATACATCATTAGTCCCACAGGGGCATATAAACATTCCTATGAACCAGCCTGCTGGATAAATGTCCTGACATGTACTGTTTTTTTTAAGATTCTCAATTTTGGAAGCAAGCCCTTATTTGTCATGTGAGCTGAATCTCATGTTGTTCTGACGAGTGTTTGCAATCAATACGTGGCACCTTGCTTTATATGTTCCTCTGTTCAATGACCTACCTGCATGATGTATATGTCAAAGTAAATCCTCATAATGCCTGTGTGTTTCAAGGCGTGCTCATAAACATGGCATGAAGCGAAGCGGGAAGTATGAGTGATGGATGTTGTTCAAGGACATATCCATGATCATCTAACCATAATGCCCCCAGTACTCCAAATAATCTCTTCCATTAGTGTGGTCATATGGCTGGAGCGTGTACAGTCATGGATGTTTAACTCAGCTATTGTGGGTTTAGTTTTTTTTTTTCTATACTGTACATCCCTATGTGGCCGTGGCCCTGGGCTCAGCATACCCTGCTCAGAAAACTGTCTCTTGGAATCAACAGTCAATGCCAGCAGAAAACAGAGGCCAAACCAGTGGGAGTAAGACCCAAAGGTCCTTTATCTTACGTAACACTGTTTTCCATGAAAACAAACAGATGTTTTATGTATAGAGAGAGGGGAATTAATTGATCCAAGCCAACAGAAGTTTCCCAAATGCTGGCCTGATAATAGGGGACCCGTCATCATTAGGATTGATGGCACCAATTTATTATTAATGATTCGTAAAATGAGATCCAGTAGACCCCATTTTAAATACATTTTCCATTATGAAGGAGCTGACAAGCAACTCTGCTGATCTCTCCACCAAAGCCTTTCACTCTCTCTCTCTCTTTCTCACTCTGTAATACAGTATCCCTTCTTTAGCAAGTGCAATGTCTCACTTTGGTGATGCTTGGATTGTCCCAAATTGAAAGCATTTGTTTCAAAGCTGAGAGGTGAATTTCAAGCCTTGTCACAGTGGCGTGATATCGAGGTGTTTTATTTTGTTTTGAGCCACTAGATATTGTATCTTACATCATATTCCAATAGATATTCTCGTTCCTTGAAGCGCCCCCGTTGGCCTCAAAGTCTGTAGCCATCTTGTATAATTCTCTTTAAGTCAATATGATTTTCTGTCAGTCAAACTCATCTTTGCAGCTAGTAATACAGTAGGAAGTGAAATGGCGAAATGTCCTGTTTGCGTGTAATCCACATTCCTCATGATTCAGACTTTCCCAATCTCCCTTTGAAAAAAAAAAGAAGAAAATATGACAAAAGTACTGATGTAATCAGCATGTAATGTAGATGTGCGGCAATTCAAATGACTGCACTGCAGTGTTACCGTCATTTTTGCCCAACTAAAATGGTTTGTTTGACGGTGTACTAAAAGGTGTTGCTTGCCGGCTAGACAGTAGTTGCAGTCTGCATGACTAAAGCATTCGGGCCGGGTGAAACCAACTAAAGTCGCTGAGACACTGGAGTTGATTTAAATACAGACAGCATTTAAACTGCCTGTGGGGCCATAATAAATTATTTCACAAACTCCCAAACGAGACATATACCTTCTTACAGTAGATAAAGCTTCCTCTCCAAAAATACCATTAGCAACGCCTAGAGTGTTCTTAATAATTAACGTCTAGAGTGTCCTTGATAATTAAGAGTTAAGTGTACGCGTGTGTAGGTGTGTGTGTACATTTTAATGCCTATGTCCTGTGTGTGTGTGTGTGTGTATGTGGGTCAGTGTGGCTGTGTGTGTGTTAATACCTATGTGTCTGTATGCACAGTGTTGGACTCAATGTTTGTGTGAGTTTGCACTCTAGAATAGCTGGTGGTTCCTGTCGAGCTGTGAAAACAGCTTTATTATAGCCCTGTGGTTGGCTCATTCTCCTTTACACTGATGTAAGGGGACTCCTAGGAAGCCCTGGCCCATAGGAACAGCTAGTACTTGCAATTACTCCAAACTACGCTCTCATTTATAGAAGTTTTTCTTACAATATTCTAGTACAGTAGGAGGACATCTTTCTCAGCTTAAAGGGACATTAAGTAATTTATGATGTTTATCGACATCTGTCGGTAACCAAGGAATTGCAACACCAACAGGTCTCTGGCACAGTTCACTGTGGCCCGTAATTGACAAAAATAATAAAGTCTTATTTTCACAATAGAATAAGTAAGCTAGCTTCAATCCTCAATCTTTGAGCAGTTCAAATCGCGAGTGCAGGTGGAGTTTCCAAAACCAGTAAGGCCAGAAGGAGTATTTTGAAAGTCAGAACCATTCAACCATTGAATCCTTGGTATTGATCAACAATCCTATCAATCCCCCACAGATGCTATATGATCTTACTTACTGCACTTTTTAACTGTATCTATTTTAACATCATAGAAATAATTCATCCCCACAAACACCAGAGCTTGATAAAATAACACATTTGTTTTGAGCTGCTTGGCATACCAAATGAGTGGAGAATGAACACATCAGGACACACACACACACACACACACACACACACACAAATCTAACCTAACTAAACTTTATATGCTGTCCACATAAACTAATATACCAGTGAGAACAATTTCACATCTGTACACTAGCCCACCTTCCATTATTCATGCTGTGATCGCAAGTGCGCCTGAAAAATGAAATGCATGAATTCAAAACACACTCGGCTACTGTACCATTTAATTAGAGCGTATTATGCACTTAACTGCAATTTGAATAATACAATGCAAATCACTTCCTCTGGGACGTTAAAGGGAGGATACTTTACTTTTCATTTTCACCCATCAAGAGAGGAGATGGACCCGTGCAAATCTTTGTAATAATGCAAAAAAGGAGAAAACTGTTTTTTTCTGAAAAATCCATTAGGAGGCTTTGGCCTTTTCCTTTTCATCCAGCTGTTGGCATGGTAGCGCTCTCTACGACAGGACAGCTGCAACTGTATATCTCCATTGTACTGACCTAAATTAGCTTTAAATCTTCACAACAGACCACCGTCTCTCCAAATACTGTAACTATCCTCACCACGGTTTATTTACAGTTTAGTGACTTGTATTACCTGCTAGGTTTGATGAAACTGTTCCCTCAGTTTCAGGTCTCAGTTCAGTCGTGGCGGAAGGCAGAAGGTGATCCTCTTTTATAATTCAAGGCTCATAAGTCCTAAATTGAATCTCTGAGATCCATTTCTCTTAATGTAATCCAGATTTATTGAATTAAATTTGCATTAGATTTATTATTTGCACTCATGTTATAAATCTATCATGCTTTTTTATTTTATATAGTATCTCAAAGTGCAGAGGAGTTCCAAAGGGCTGGCCATTAAATTACAATGGCAAACTAACATGGTCTATATAAAATACTGTACTATTAAGTACTCAACAAGTAACAAGTGAAAGTAAATCATGTATCAGGACTTCGGTAGAGCAGTTTCTTAATAAAAGGGCTGTTCAAACTTCAGAGGGATGGAGTATTGGCTGCACATAACTTGCAGCAGTCTTTTTAGTGAGCCATGGAAAAATTGATTGCAATATAAACACATCTTAATGAGTCTGGTGATCAGTAGAATTCAAAGCTCCTAATTTGATTGAGTATCACAACAAACCCAGCTTTGGCGAATGTGTGGCTGATTTTCTTATGAACAAACTGAGACAAGCCATGAGCCAAGAATTTCCTATTAATAAGCACATTAAATGAAAATTTAATTATGCATTGGGCAATTTTTTGAGCAAACATCTGACCAGACGTAGAAAATGCTGCAGTCTAAATGTGCGTAAACTTAATTAGTGAGAAGAATTCTTCATGGCGTTATTGGAAGAAGTGGATCATGGTTCATTCAGTTTCAACTCATCCCACACGATCTCTCATGAGAACTCAGAACCAGAATTATTAGCAATAACAGGCTGCAGATGCAATTCTTCTACTTCTACCCACCTGTATGATACACTTGGAAGTGCCAAGCTCTAGGCCAAGGCGTGATCGATTTGTCTCTCGGCTATCTCCACACTACAGCTATCAAATTCCAAATTTTAGGGAATGGGTTACGCCTGCCTAGAATTTATGATGAGTTTTCAGAGACACTGGCACGAGTGCAAGACCAAGAGAGTGGGAGAGAAATATAAATATTTTTTGTTGAGAATAAAAAGATTAAATTCGATGAGCGCCAGAAACATTTCATTCTACAGAGTGCTGTATGTATTCCAGGTATTCAGAAACCTAAAGACAGAAATCCCAGAGGGGAATTGGATGGTGCAGTAATGGTGACATATTGAAAAGCGTAGCACTTTCCTGTTATAGAGGACAAAGCCACTGGATGGAACTGATATAGCATGATGGATCTGAGACTATGTAGGAGACTATTTCTCCAGCCCTGAACACGCTGTGTCCTCACTCACTCTGTGCTGTAATATACACATGTGTACAGAAACACATGAACACAAGATAACAGGAAAGCACACAGCTCGTTGTTTACCAATGTGTATTTTGAAGCTGGTTTTTGTCAGTGTCATAACCACATTTTTTCCCCAAAATGTTTAAAATAAGACCCATTCACTCCAACACCTTATACTGGTTATTGCCCCGGTGTGAAAGGAGTATAATTCACAGTGGCTGGGCTGTTGACAGAACCAAACATGAGACTACATTGCTCACACTTTGGCCTCTTTATATTTGCTTCCAAAACATGTAGTGGTCATGTATTCATGTACAGGGGGTGGACAAAATGTTTATATATATATATACTTTTATATGTGACTATAACAGGAAAGGCAACTAACAGACAACAGAGTTCCTAAGAGGCAAAATAGTTGGTGCCTCACTTGCAAGTGCATCAGTTATTTAATGTGGCAAGGGGAACCAGTCTTGAAAATCATGACAACATATGCCAAACAAGGACAAACTGCACCAACACACAGGAAGAGTCACAAGTCACATTAAATCAACACCTCTGTGACACAGCCTCAGCAAAAGCTGTACATTGCGAGCTTTACAATGCTGGAATTATGGCAAGGCTTCCATTCGGAAACCACTAGTATCTAATGACAACACACAAAGCATAACCTGGAGGAAGGAGCAGAAAACCTGAACCCCTGAGCAATGGAAAGAAATAACACGCTTTAATGGATTGTGTTTCACGCTTTTTCCTACATCCAGATGGGTTTACAGGTGTGTGTTTTTTATTGTTTAGAAAACCAAAGGGTGCAACCCATAATGTCTGTTGCCAACTGTTAAACACGGTACCGTAATGGATTTGTAATGGTATGGGCAGCCATCTTGTGGGAGCCATTAGGTCTGATGACTACAGCATGGTTGTATAACGGCCGAGGCATATTATAGGACCAGGTACACCCTATAGTACAAACACTGTTCAGTCATTATGTCCCATATTCCAACATGAGAATGCCCCCATACACACTGTTAAACAAATTAAACAGTGGTTTCATGAGCACCAAATGCCTCCCATGGCTTCCCCAACCTATGAAATCTAAACATCATTAAAACTTTATGGGAAGTTCTGCAGCGTAGAGCTAAGTAGGTTTCCTTCTCCTCCATCTCTCAAAGAACTGGAAGCTTTCCTTCTTGAAGAATGGTCCAATATGCCACTACACACAGATCAGGACGGTATTGTATGACAGCAAGCATAGGAGTGAAGCTGTTTCTGTTATGTTGTCCATAACCTGTATTTAAATATCACTATAGACAATTGCAATTATATAAATATAAAGTTTAAACCCATAAAGGTTTACAGGTAACGTTTTCAGAAAATGGCTGGCTCATCAAAAACAAATGTCCTGTTGATTCATCATCAGGAGGATTCGTTCTGGGTCCTCTTCTTTTTTTTTCCCTCTACACAACATCTCTTGGTTCTGTTATCCACTCCCATGACTTTTCCTACCACTGCTATGCCGATGACACCCAGCTGATCTTGTCATTTCCCCCCTCTGACTCACAGGTGGAGGCATTGCTGCGTGCCTAGCAGACATCTCGGAGTGGATGTCGATGCACCACCTGACGCTCAACCTGGACAAGACTGAGCTGGTGTTCCTCCCGGGGAAGGGCTGTCCTCACCGAGACCTGGCCATCACCATTGACGATGCTGTGGTGATGTCGTTCTCGGCAAACATCGCATCAGTGACACGCTCCTGCAGATTCCTCCTCTACAACATCAGGAGGATTCGCCCCTTCCTCACTGATAAGGCAGCGCAGGTGCTCATCCAGGCTCTTGTCATCTCCCGCCTGGACTACTGCAACTCCCTCCTTGCTGGTGCTCCGGCGTCGGCCATCAGACCTCTGGAGCTCGTTCAGAAAGCTGCAGCTCGTCTGGTGTTCAATCGCCCCAAGTTCTCCCACACAACTACCCTTCTCTGTTCTCTACACTGGCTCCCTGTAGTAGCTCACATCCAGTTCAAGACCCTGGTGCTAGCCTATAGGGCAGTGAAAGGAACAGCTCCTTCTCACCTCCAGGCTATGGTCAAGCCTTACACCCTCGCCCGACCACTTCGCTCTGCTGCCTTGAGGCGACTGGTTGCCCCGTTGCTCAGAGGCCCCTGCGGCCGGTCTACCCGGTCACGGCTCTTCTCTGTCCTGGCCCCCCAGTGGTGGAATTAACTCCCCACTGATGTCAGGACAGCAGAGTCACTGCCCATCTTTCGCCGCAGGCTGTAAACCCACCTCTTCAGGAAACACTACCCTGACCCTTCCTCTTAGCACTTGCCTATTTGTCTTCACTTATTTGCCTGGGCTCTTGTTTATTGCGCTAATAAACATTTGATTTACTTATTTGTCTCATTTGTTTACTTAAAAGTAGGTAGCTAATTTACTGCACTTTT
>CABFOQ010024051.1:0-14236 GCA_900660455.1 Gephyroberyx darwinii
ATGCCAGTACTCCCCCCATCACCCCCCTCCCCACAGCGCCCCTCCCTCCTCACTACGTGAGCGCGCGCACACGCACTTGTCATACAAAACTCAACCACTCTCATGTAGTTACTTCAATATCTGCGCTCTCATTCAGATTCAATTCACGTAAGTACTCCCGTTCCTCTCAGTGTGAACATAGTATTTAACATTTCATTAACTTGAAACTTTTAATGGATGATAACTTTTTAATGGATGACATCCTTTGATCTAATATTATTTTGTATTTTGATTTTGTAGTATAGAAAAATGAAAATGGTATATTATTGTTTTCTTTTCTTTTCTTTTAAGAACGTGACTCACAACAAAAACACTATTTGTTAAGAGTTACTATTATGTCGATTATTATGTGAATATAGATTGGTTTTGATTTATGTGTTAGAATTCAAGATATTGATCACCACATTAAAAAAAACTCACTCAGCGCACAAGTTACATACTGATGATTTATATACAGTTTTATTCAATATGGTATTGCTCGTTCCTTCTTTAGTCCCTCTATTTTGATTGTTGGTTTCATCTTGGTTATTGACTTCTATACAGAATGATGGTGGCCAAAACCTGGTTGCCCACGCTGATGCTGTTCTTGCTAGACCGGAGCCAATGCATAGACTACAACAGATTTACAGGTTTGTTTCTTCGCTTTTAGTTTATCGCTGACTTACGTTAAAGGCACTGCAAGTCTCAGCACTATGTAACCTTGATCAGGCGGCGCAGAGATTCCTGAAGCTAGCTGTTGAAAACAAAATGAGTGCGCTGTTCTGCAGGGAATGGCTGGCTACCAAAGAAGGTCCGACTTTGTAGCTGGGAGGCTGAATCTAAAACATGTGGTGTCCATGTTTACAGAAATAGACGTTGAAAGACACTAGTCATTTTTCACCTATGCCTAATTTTCCATATAATCATCTTCATGGTTTTATTCAATGCTGTTTTATTCCCCTGCAGTGGATCCTCCAGAAGATCTTGTGATAGTTGACCCTGGGCACCTTGGACTTCTCCAAATCCACTGGAGCCCCCCAGCCAGCCTGTTGAAGGAGACAGAGTGCCCCCATAGATTTCAACTGGAGTACCTCAACACAAATCAGGACAGAGGGACTGTAGGTGCCAACACATCTCTCCAATTCTCAGCCACGGTTTTTTTTTTTTTGGGGGGGGCTCTATTTCTCTTATACACCCATTAAAAAACACAATTTTATCTACATATCTATTTCAAATCTCCACAAAGTCTTGTGAAAGCATCTAATAGCTAAAACAATCAACATGTGCTCACAGTACAACAATGGGGAACCGACTTTTACACCCTTCATGAGGCTGTGCTGTGTAATAATAAAGGGATAAGAAAATAAGTAATTATAATAAGAAATAAAGAAAACGGAGTTGTGGTAACCCCTTGTGCTCAGACTTGGTAGAGGAACAGCCCCATCAAGTGGCCAAAAAGGGCACAGGGCAGCAAGCTGGCCTCGGGTTGGAGGAGCTGAGTAATAACCAAAAGGTTATTGGTTTGCTCAACCACCAACAGCAGAGTGTATTCCAGCTAGGAGTGGAGGATGACTGGCATTACTTATTATTACATACTTGAGCAAACTGCTCCACTTCAGGCAACTCTGTGCTCTGGCCTGATGAATTGTGTGTGTGTGTACACTAAAGAGGAGGGATATGATAAACCTTACCGTGTGTAAATGGTCCAAATAAAGTAATCTTAAAATGTATATTTTGGAATTAAGGAGCTACTATATCTTGGTTGATCGCATGGAAACATACAGAGTCACTGGTGTGCATTAAGGAGACTGATCTTTCTGTACAAACTGCACTGTTTGTTCTGTGCTCTCATTGGGAATTATTGTGATATTAGCATGGTGTTATGATCTTGCTCTCTAAAATGTGATTGTAAGGGTCTACATACCTACTTGCTACTTTCCTTTCTGCTATTTAGTTGTATAGCATATCCTCAAGTGGTCCAGTCAGCTCTTCATTTTGATTTATTTTAGTGCCTCATAAAAATTGTGTGCTTTGGGAAGCGAGTAAATCCCCATGGCTTCAATTTTTTGCAGTGTTGGAGGCCTGTTGATTCTTGAAGGGATAGTTATGAAATGAAACTATTTTTAGTCCATCCAAAAAACCCTTGCATCACTGGTGACGATTTTAAGGTGTTGGGGGCAGAAACAACATTAACATCAGTTGGCCAGTTGCTAAAACTCTCTTCAGGGAACTTGGATGTAAACGCATTGCTTGTACAGCTTTCCCAGGCAACTAAGGAGGAGAGGTTCTGTTTGGACTTCAACAATGTAAACCCAGTTCACTTCTGCTCAGTACAATCCTATCCATTACAGTCACTTAGCAGACGCTTTTATCCAAAACGACTTACAAAGGTACTTGACACTATGTGGGGATCGAACCCACGACCCTGAGACTGAGAGTCTCATGCTCTACTGACTGAAGTGTCCAGGCCAGACATATATATATATATATATATGTATTTATATATGGACATATGTATTTTTTGTCTAACAAGTAGGATGAGCTGGCAATAGCTCCATGCAGGACTTCTCTAATTGCGCTGTGATGTGCTCAACTGAGAATGGCTTGGCGCTAGTGTCCCTGGTTCAGTAGTTTCAGTACTTGTCAATATACCAAAACATTGAGTTGGTGGTGCAGAGGACTGCTTCTAAGGGATGCAGGGATCTGACACAGTCAGGAATTATCCTATCAAAATATGAATGATGTTCTTTAAGATTGGGTATAAATCTCTTTGCAGTTGTAAGTAGATGTCCAAAGCGGGTCCTACTAATCACAACAAAGTCAAAAGCATACCAGTGGTACTTTGTGGTTCTATGTGGTTCTTTGTGGCAATAAGCAGGACCCCAATTTTAATTGTTATTAAGCATGATTATACTGATTGGTGAACCAGCCCAGACTGATGGTGGAGAGATTGTAAACAGGATTAGAGCACTTTTTCACAAATGCCCTGGAAAACCACTTCAAAAGGTGATTTTCTGTGGAAGCATTTTTCTTTCCAGGTTTTTATTTTTGTATGCCAGAAGGACATATCTCACAGAAATTCCAGTTTATGACAGAAGTACCTTTCCATCTATAAGCATCCCTACTGGTAGTTAGAACAATGTGAACTTACCTAAATGTCAAACCTCTAAATAATGGGATCATGTTTCAGGATTGGCAGGCCGTCAGAACTACTAAGAGGACATACAGTGCCCAGTTTGATCTGATGAAAGAAGTTAGAGTGAGAGTTTACACCTTACTGAATGGACCCTGCACCAATGGCTCTGAGATCATGAGTACACGTTACACTGAACTGGTTCAGCCACCTGCCAGCACTGGTGAGTTAACTCAGAAATCAGCCTGAGCCTGATATACTTTGTAAGAGGAATAAGGAAACTTTTGAGTTTAAGTGTCTGGAAATAAACACAGACCTTTGCAAAACAAAACAAAATTTGTTCAAATATTTGAGCTACCTGAAGTGTCCTTATTGCCAGATGCTTAAACTCAAAGGTTGACACATTAGTTGAACTATTAAGTTTTCAACCATTAAGAAAAGCATTCAGCTCCTCTACTTGTCACCCCGGTTTAAGTCAACATACTCAGTCTGTCTTCTCAATCACAGCCATTAATTAAATAGTTTTGGGAGAGCTATATATTTCCTAGTGAGATGGTAATTTTTTAAAAACATTTTTGTCCACATGGTAAATTTAATTACATTTACATTTAGATTTACTTTTTAATTTTTATTTTTTATTATTATTATTATTATTATTATTATTTTTTTATTATTATTTTTTTTAAATTTATTTTTTTTAAATTATTTTTTTTTTTTTTTAACATATTTTTTAGTATTGGATGGTTAACATAGTGTCACCATAACATACAAGTACAGCACATTTATTTTTACCTTCACACTGAGCTGTGTACCATGTCCACATTTTTGCTAGTTGACACTTCAGCGCATCTAGTTTGTTTAGGCCTCAAGTTGCTCGCTGACCTACAGAAGAAAGTTTGTAAAACAGACAAAATGCAGTAGTTTAAATGAAACTAATGTCACTTTATTCATCTTTAACCAGATCTACATGTTTGTTAGATTTACAGTGATAAATGTTTTTATTACTGCACTGTACAGTATTATTTCATGCTGTGTCCCTGATCATACTTTCATTTTTGAGTAAGTCATAGCAGATCCCTAGGAGCTGAAACTAACTAAAAATGAAATATTGCTTTAAACCGTGATCCTAGATTGAATTATTTTGTTCTTGAATTACCTCTAGGCCTTGTGGGAACCACGGTACAGGATTTTGTTTGTGTGTTCCATCGGATGGAGTACATCGAATGCAACTGGAAAAGAGGCCCTAAGCAGCCAGCCAACTCACACCCAAGTCTCTATTTCTGGTATGTCATGGTACTCAAACAACACTATCTTGGTTAACTAAAATAACTAAACCAAAACAATGCATGAAAACAAAAGCATTTTACTGAGTAAGTCCAAAAAATAAAATAAAAAACATGGAAAACTGACACTTAAAGAAAACTAAAATCTTTACCTCCATATTAAAATAATGCTATTTAAGCTAATGCTAATTGCAATGTCCTGGGTTCGAATCTGGCCCAGGACACTTGTTGCGTCATCCCTCTTCCATCCCTCATGCCCCGTCTTTCTCCACTTTGATCTTGTTGTAACCACTTATCACTGGCTTATGCACACTTGGCAAAAAATGTACTCTTCCTTTGAAACGTGTTGCCAAGTGTGCATATTTTTCTTAGCATTTTGGCCAATTTCAGGGCTCTTTGTTGTTTCAACCTTTTTACCTTTTAAAAACACATTTTTAAACAGATCATGAATTATTTTCAATTTTACCCTTTTGATTCAATCCAAAATGAACATTCTGCCACCACATCTACCATTAATGAGTTGATTCGTTCTATGCCTATCCATCTCCAATATTACTTGTGAACATCAAATACACATGACAGCTACTTTGGATACAGTCAACCTGGCTTTGAAAATCAATACTAAAAGTACAAACTGGGCTAAAATGAGTAAACCTGTCTAAAACATATGAATGAAATGAATCTGACATCCATCCATCCACCTTGTATACGCGCTTATTCCTGGTCAGAGTCACAGGGGGTGCTGGAACCTATCCCAGCATGCATTGGGCGGAAGGCAGGCAGTCCATCACAGGGCGCCAAATGCATATAGATTTCCCAAAACAATTAAAACTCCAATCAACTCTTATATCAGACATGTATTATATGATGTATGTGTCTATGTTTTGCCTTTAATACTCTGGGTGTGGTACTCCCCCAGGCACATGGAACTGGAACAGGCCGAGGAATGCCCAAAATACATCATTTCTAATGGAGTCAGGAGTGGCTGCAACTTCACAGAATTTCTCCCAGAATTTACTGATATCAATTTCTGTGTGAATGGTTCCTCCCCCAAGGGGCCACTCAGGCCAACATTCTTCTCCCTGCAAATCCAGAACCACGGTACATGCATGTTTTGTTTCTGGTGTTTGCTGTTTCTAATGAACCAACATACAGAGTACCTTTATGGATCATAATTATTTAGTCCCCAAGCTACACAAATCCTTATCTTAACAACACAACCTCTCTGGATTCATATACACTACATGGCCAAACGTATGTGGACACCCCTTCTAATTTATATAATGGAATAATGGTCTGGGGCTGTTTTTCATGGTTCGGGCCCCTTAGTTCCAGTGAAGGGAAATCTTAATGCTACAGCATACAATGACATTTTAGACGATTCTGTGCTTCCAACTTTGTGGCAACAGTTTGGGGAAGGCCCTTTCCTGTTTCAGCATGACAATGCTCATGCCCAAAGCGAGGTCCATACAGAAGTTGTTTGTCAAGATCAGTGTGGGAGAACTTGACTGGCCTGCATCAGTGCCCAACCTCAGTGCCCAACCTCACTAATGCTCTTGTGGCTGAATGGAAGTAAATCCCTTGGAGGCTGTTATAGCAGCAATTGGGGGGCCAACTCCATATTAATGCCCATGATTTTGGAATGAGATGTTCGATTAGCAGGTGTTTACATACTTTTGGCTATGTAGTGTATAACCCTGCTGGCGGCTAGGAGTGAGTCCTGATCTTCTCCCCTGTGTCCTTCTCAGCTCTATGACTGTCTCAATTAGGAAAACATATTACATATTACAGTTAAATGAACTGATCTGTTTTTGCTTGATTTATTGTATTTGTAGTGAAGCCTGCAGTCACAGAGACACTGCGTTTGCAGGCAGGTACAGACAGGCGGCTGGAACTGCACTGGGAACGTCCTGTTGGGAGGGTTCCTCCACATTGCCTGATATGGGAAGTGGAACACAATCAAAAGAGACCAGATGGAAACCATTCATCGGTATGATTCACAATAACACAGATCTTGTGTTTTTCTATTTGCTAATAGGGTCATTATACTAACCAGAGCCTTGTAGTGTGTCCTCAAGTTTGCAGTGAGATTTTCCCACAACCAAGTTATATTTCTTTTAAAAATTGTATGCATATTTCTTTATTTGTCTTGAAAGGATGCAAAACATTTATAAGCATTGCAGAGCCTATTCTCATGATCACTTACCTCTTAAGCCTTTTAGATTTGGCATATAAACAGTTTAGGCTGTTACGAAAGTGCTGTAGTTGCCATAACACATTTGAGTGTCATAGATTGTACACATGTGAACAGACACTGATAACAGGATATTTGAAAATTTGCCTGGATCTCTAGCCATGGGAGTCAGGGTTCCAGGTCACACCATTTAGCTTAACCTATACAGGTTAATGCAATGAATATGGAACACTTCCTAGCATTGAAATAAGAGGGCATTATATTGAACATGTGCTTTTACTTTTGATACTTAAATACATTTAATTTAGAAGTCAGATAAACGGATGGTGGCTGATCAGAAAAAAAGCACTCCTTTTCCTTTCATCTGGGTGCTGTTGTGATTGGGCTGTTAGAGCTTGTGCTTTGTGATTTATTAGTTATTTAGTATATTTATTATACATTTAATTTACTTTGTGTAGTAGATGGCATCTCGTTTTTTTTTAATAGTGTGCAATCTGACCACTCACCGTGGATAGTTCTCCATCTGTTGCTGTTTCTCCTTTATTTATGAGCTTCCTTGAGACAAACACAAAAAGAGTATTGTGAGCTATGTGTTTTGCAGATCTGCAATCTGGCTGACCAACTTTCAGGTTTAAAGCTGTGTTTGGTGATTGTTTTGGTGAATTTGGTAAAAATTTGGTTTCATGACGTAGCTTGTAGCTGGTTTTATGATAGTAGGTAGTTGGTAGATGTTATCTGGTTTTGAGACTGGTAGATATCTGGTTTCATGATGTTAATATTATGATTATAATTATGATTATGATTGTGATTGTGATTGTGATTGTGATTATTATTATTATTATTATTATTATTATTATTGTTTATTTGATGTGAATGAGTAATAATGATGGCTTTACTTTACTTGTTACTGACAGCAGACGATTGTAACTGAGGAGACGACCCTGACTCAGCTCTCCATGTATGACACCGAGAGGAACTGCTTCAGGGTTAGGTCCAAGTTGCAATACTATTGTGCTGACGGAGGCTTTTGGAGTGATTGGAGTGATTGGACTTGCCACCCAGGTAATGTGGTTGCAACATATATTTTCCATACATGAAGAATTTCCTGTAAAACATTACAATAAAAATGCCAGACTTTCCTTGCCTCAGTATTATCCATTACAAGGAAGACCTGAAAATATAATTTCTAGCACAAAATCAATGCACCTGGAGTGCACCAAAGAGAAATAAAAGCTTATATTATGTCTTGCTGTTCCTACAATGTAAGCATAAGGATTTCTCCCCCGCCCAACCCATCTTTGTGGGAAATTCCTCCTCTTTGGAAATGCAAGACATGTTATGTTTTGAACAAATCTCCGTTTTTATGGGTTTTGCTAAAAATTAGTTAATTTTTAGAATGTTTTCCATGTTTGATATTTTAATATTTTGTTCAGGCAACATTCTGTCACCGTCTCATATGCGCTGATGTGTATCATGTATTCTTTTATGTTATGCTCTTATTTTACAAGGTTGTGTTGCATTTTACAGTACAAATTCAGTACAAAAATTCAGAATATGTTTACATTCTCAATGGCCAATACACACCCAATGTAAACCAAGTAGTAAAGCACACAGTTGAAGTCATACCAACAAGTTGTCCCACCCGGACTACTGCAACTCCCTCCTTGCTGGTGCTCCGGCGTCGGCCATCAGACCTCTGGAGCTCGCTCAGAAAGCTGCAGCTCATCTGGTGTTCAACCGCCCCAAGTTCTCCCACACAACTACCCTTCTCTGTTCTCTACACTGGCTCCCTGTAGCAGCTCGCATCCAGTCCTGACCCCACAGTGGTTGAATAAACTCCCTACTGATGTCAGGACAGCAGAGTCGCTGCCCATCTTTTGCCACAGGCTGAAAACCCACCTCTTCAGGAAACACTACCCTGACCCTTCCTCTTAGCACTTGCCAATTTGTCTTAGCTCTTGTTTATTTGCTTCACTTATCTGTCTCATTTGTTTAAATAAAAAGTAGGTAGCTAACTTATTGCACTTTTACCTGAGCACTGGTTATGCTCATAGATGCTTCTGTAGGAAGGAAATGCACTTATGATTTCTGGTGACTAGTGGTTCTCTTGTCTACCTATGTTGAATGCACTTATTGTAAGTCGCTTTGGATAAAAGCGTCTGCCAAATGCCTGTAATGTAATGTAAAGTATTTAGTCAAAAATTCTTACTGTGTAATGATTTGCGGAGTTTTCTGTCTTTTTTGTGAGGTTCTCTTTTTGAGCCTTTTTGCATTTTATTGTCTATATGACAAATAGGGATCTAGGCTATCAAGCCAGCTTTAAAACATCATGCTCCTGCTACAAATCTTAAAAAATCACAATTTGTGTTAAATTGCTAATCTGTCTTCAGCCAAAGATGTCACAACAGACATCCCTAAGATGTAGTTCTTTGGAGGGCAGGACGATGGAGCTTCCTCTCTTAGGCTTTACACATCGCTTGGTGCTTCATTCAATTGAATAAAGGTCATCCTCTCTGCTAAAATCTGTTGAATCTGACTGATGATGTGATTTTTCTTTGTGAGACTCAAGTTAGCGTGAAAGAAGCTCCTTGAACTCCTGCTGTCCCTTATCAAGCAACAGCCAATACAACACATTCCTGCATTCACTCTCATTTGTTATTACAGAGCTGAGGTAAATTAATCTTCCTCCTCTCTATTTCCACCAATGCTGGGGTAATTATTCTGTCTAATACTGTAGGAAGATGACTCAATTCTTCCAAACAGCATCCTGCTTTCACTGAATAAACTTTTACATCAAACTATGCACTGGTGTTAGTCTTGATTGAAGTGCAAATAAATCATCGTGCACCTAGAAAGTTAGACTCTATTCTAGGTGTGTTTGTGTGTGTGTGTGTAATTCTCTGTTCCCTCTGTATGTCATAGATGAGAAGGCAACGGATGTCAAGCCAGGGTGGCATGTCACCGCAGCACATGTCACTGTTGCCATAATCACTATGGTGCTGCTGTCTCTCTGCGCGTGGGCACTGTTCAGAGTGTGAGTATGTGCATGACCACCCAGATGTCCAGACATATAATATGTGCACACGCGTACACATACTGAGATAAATGGAGTGAGGAGAGAAGATGTCCTAACTTTATTTATTTCAAAATGTGTTTCAATCGTAGGTGGAGGGCAAGACAAGAGAAAAAGCTGGACTCTCTGTCTAGCACTCTGTTTGACAAGCACTCAGTTGTTACAATGCCGGAGCCTTCAAAAGAATGAGGGAACCTGCAGCTTCGTACGCCTGGCAGTCTTGACATCTCGCTTCATCTCTCTCAAAGGGAAAGGTTTTAGTGCTACCTTCTTCTACCTTCCTCAAAGCTCTCAAAGATGTCACATGACATGTTTTTGATTGTATTGAATCATTTTGCATTACATAAGGTTATGTTACTCATTTACAAGTATTACAAACATCAGCAAGGCTGTCGACACCCAGAATGACACTGAAAAGTGAATGTACTAATTTTATCACACTAAAAAAAACACGCTATATATATATATATTTTTTTTTTAGCATTGTCATCCTAATACTTGCATTTATATGAATTGTATTTTGAAATGTTCCAATTTGTAAATGAGCTGCTACTTGAAAATATAATGTTCCGGATCAGTGGATCATTATTTTTTACTTTTACTTTTTGCCACAACTCTTGCCAGTTGTTACAGTCAGTTTATGACAACATATTATATATTTTATAATTCATTTTAGATCCATTATTTGAGGATTATAATGTTATGAATTGTTTTATACTAGGGGTCTTTATTGCACTTCTTGCCTTCATTCATCAATACACAGGATAAGATGTGATCCAGACACAAGGGATAGTAACATCTTACCCTGTGTTAGAAAGTTGCTCTATTTGGTATTTGAAGAGTTTGATTACATAGAAGATTCATAATTCTTTGTGTCAGGGTTTTGATGCCATAACTCTTGCCTGTTTCAGTTATATGTTTTCATTGTCTGTAGGGGTTTCACTTACTACTGCATTGCACAATAATATTGCTGTACCCATCAAGGTCAAAGCATATAAAAAGTTTGATCATTTTAAAGCCAAAATGCTTTGGTTACATCAAATGTCATATGAAAAGTACTCAACCCCATTGACTTTTGCCCATTTTGTTATATTAAAAGATATAATTGGTAAAATATTATTTCATTATGTTGTTTTTTGACACTATTAAATTGCACTAATAAAAAAACGTTGGTGACACATACAGTCTACTTCGCATGTTTATGTTACATCCAGATGCCAGATTCTCCCATATATTCCATGTCGTGACCATGTAAGTGCATTGTGCAGCTGTACTTTGTATCATTGAAATGTACCAAATGTGATCAAATGTTTGCTTCTGGTATTTGCTGTGGGGGGAAAAGATGCTTTATTGAAGGTGGGGGGAGAGACTGCAACTGCAAGTGACTTGGAGGAAGAATTGTTTGTAAAAGTTTTGTGAAATACAAATAAGGAAACTTGTAGACGTTAAAGTTTAGTTTAGCACCGGTTTTATTTACACAAAATGATCTTTATCTTTAGCTGTCAAAGCTTATCAGTATCTAATTACAGATGGGCCTTTATTTTTTTTTAACTGTTTCCATTCATCTATCATGCAATACCACTAGGTGGCTCTATAGTCTTCTTTATTTGTTTTAGTCATTTTTAGGCTATTTTGAAATAATAAAACTAGAGGCATTAAAATGGATTTTCAATTGTATCCATACCAGTTGCATTTTTTGCAGTTTTACCAATAGAAAACTGATGATTATTGCTTTTGTAAAACAGCAAAATAGGTTGATGAAAGCTCTTGGCAATCACAGTACATAACTTAGAAACTGGCTTGCTGCAACTAGTTTAGATACTAGTTTTCCCATGGCTGAAGCCAGCTGTGATATCCTACTCATCACCTTGTGATCGCAATATTTTCACTTCTTGGAAAGTGTTCTTTTCAAATGTAACTAAAGGTTATTCCTATAAATACAAATGTTTGTAGTTGGCGCATATTATGCTGGGCTGATCTCTGTTGCAATTTGGAAATAATAAAACTTCAGACAAGCATATATTCAGTGTAGAATATCCCCTGTTTCTTTCACGTTGGGAAAATAGCCATGTGGCTCCAGGCTGCCCTGTGTTTTTTTAGTACTGTGTTTCAACATTGATTGACACTCACAAGGTCAACTAGGCAGCTGACTACTTCCCACACCAGGTCTCTGTCCATACTGGACCACTATTTTGTGTGTTTGGTTCATTGTTAATAAAACAGAGACATTTCTCCTCCAATTAATCAGTGGATACTCAGAGTAACCCTAATGAAGCACACACACACACACACACACACACACACGCACACACAAACAGGGAGTTGGGAGTTGAGCATAAATGTAACAGGTTTGCTGACTTTAGTGTTGACTCAATGTGTCATACTAATCTCTTTTTTCACACAGTGAAATTTAGTTTTGTGTCATGGGTGAATGACAACTGTATAAATAAGTTGGCTGTTGAGCATCTGATCCAAAAGAAACAGAAAAGGTTTGACTGGTGTGTCCACATCAAACTTAACAACTAAGCAAGTATTTCTATAAACAACGTTCTCTCCGGGGAATGACTGTATGAACCTTTTGTCTGTGGACATAGAGCACATATGTTTAACCAGACCCAGGGGCCTGCAGATGCTTGACAGAGAGGGAGGTGAGGTTAATGTGTAATTTTGGTGGGGCCATGCTTGATAGAGGATTAGAGGGAGGGTAATGTATAGCCCATGGACTGACTGCCTCCTCAGACTACTGACCGCACTCAGCGGAGGACGTCCACCTGTCTGCAGTTCGAACAGACCGTAATCCACAGGAATAACTACACAACTTGAGGTTTGAATTTACTTTAACTATTACAAAACATACATTTAGAATTTGTAGTCCCTCTCTCAGTATACAGAATGGTGAACTGTCATAACGGTAACACTAAAAAGCTTTTGTTTCCCTTTTCAGGCAACAAGGTGTCAGAGCCCCCCTGCTCTCTTCTGTCCCCCAGGCTCAGTAACTGGAATCTGTCCCTGCAGAGTCAAAGAGTGCAGGGCCTGTCTGGTTACTGCACCCAGGGGTCAGGCTGCTCTCCAGATTCACTAATATGTTGAGGAGGTTATGCATTAACATGTGAATGACAAGATTAGTTTTCTGCCCTTACATCTGAACTAATGTTTTTTTTTTTTTTTTTCTTGCCTCAGTTTTCACTTCTTGGCTGTGTTTTCCAACCACTGTGCCACTGTTGACACAAGAGCTGTTTTGCTGTGAGTATTTCACAGAGGAGGGGGCAAGAAGTGGGGCGGTCAGGACCAGTGAAAGGCTCTTCAACAGCCTGGGGTCAAGTCCAGTATATCCAGAGTTGAGGCCATGTGGCAGCAGCTGGAGAAACATCCTGTTGATCAGAGCAGGGCTATATTTAGAGGAGCAGGTTTACCCAGTTAGCCATGCAATTGTGAACAAAAATTCTAGATAATTCTTGATATTTTTTAAACATGAATGTTTAAAAAAATACCAATGAATATAGATATCATTACAAACACTTTTTGGTTTGTATTTGTAGAGTAATTCTGGCAGGGCTGAGACCACTTTTCTGATGTCTTGGTCTCAGTCTACTTTCACTCAGACTTGTCTTGGCCATTATTGGATGTTGGCTCAACTTTTTTTCCGCCAATCTAACAATTTTCAAAGATGCATTTTCTCAAAGCGGTCTGTTAAAGTGCAATTGACTTAAATTGCCACGACAGGTCTCAAAGCGCTCTTTAAATGTCCTTCAAATATCCTTCAGGGCCAAACTGAGCTGGGTGACAGAATCAAGACAAACAATCCACTGTTCCTCAAACCACAATCTGTAATGCTTGAAACTTGGCTTTTTGTTCTTATATATAACAATTTGCACCCACAGTTCAGTCTTAAGAGAAGGAACGTCAACACTTGATCTTGGCTTTGATAAGCCTCGCTGCTCTACTCCATTTGACCACTAGGTGGAGGGAGAGAGTAGTGTTAAATGTGTGGGTGTGGTCAAAACATGGCCATCAAATGCATCAAATGACCTTCATGCTGCAGAGGCTGATGCAGGAGGGATTATAGGGTAAACAAAAAAACAGTTATTATCTAACTGAACAGTGTAGGGAATTTTGTGTTTGAATGAGTTTTACATTTCCCTTGTAGATATAGCTTGTGTTGGATGACAAATCCTCTCTCTTCGTTTACTTTTTTTAAATCACTTACTGTTTTTTTCCTTCATTTAGGCTCTTCATTTTACCATTAAAATGAAATTTCACTTTGGTAGGACATGAATTTCCCTTCCGTTTGTGCTGACAGGAACAACGGACGTGACACCAGCAGCTACATGTGTAATGTGATTCCAAGTTTTAAAAACTGCTGGGATGTGTTTTCCCTCTGCCACCCCGCAAAGTAACCATGTCACCTTTAACCAATAAGCTACAGTCCATGCATTCTTGAGAGGTCACGTCTATTATAAGGCAACCACTAACTGGCACCTCACACACACTCACACACACACACACACACACACACACACACACACACACACACA
>CABFOQ010024051.1:31033-45230 GCA_900660455.1 Gephyroberyx darwinii
GCTACACTCTTTTAGGGGCCCTTTAATCTTTGAGCCATTAATAATTATAGTCTTTTTCAATTCAAGCAAGGTTTTACATTTACCTTTTTGGTGAGAAAGTGACATCAGCCCCACCCCAGCCCATACTGATACAGTACTGCCATGATGGGCGGGTCCAGCGGCCGTTGGCTTTAGGACCCAGTGGCTTCTCCAGTGAGGAAGGCAGCGGCTCTGCTCTCAGACTGAAGCAGACAAAGGCGAAGGGAGAGACGGCGTGCCGCTATCCTGCAGCATCGACACCCACCCACCCTTCACTCCGCAAGCAGCGTCGCAGGTGAGTCTCCTACTTGGTGGGATTATTCACACACTTTGGTGATCAAAAGAAAAAGAAAATGTCAGTGTTAATGGCTCGCGGTGGAAAACTGGAGATGTCATTGCAGTTGTCTGAGTATTGAACAATGTTTGGGATGTCTTTCAGTTGAATAAGCTTTCAGACGGGCCATTGAGCAGGTGGTTTGTGGTGAGGTGTGCGCACACGCAGCCCTATTTATAAAACTTGGATTAAACCCTCTGCCCTCTGCCATGTGGCCACACTGATCAATCCTCATCATCTGCAAATCAGAAGTCTAGTGCCAAGAAACTTTTTTTTCCTTTTTGAATATGGCTTAAAGCTATCTGAGAGTGGACAGATCAGATGAAGACGACTAGAGAATCATAATTTGAAGCTGGTCTTTTGGGAGTATGTAGTCTCAGGATTGTTGTGTGGGTGGCTCTGTCAGGAACACAGAACCAGCCAGACATGTCCTGTTACCACACAATGTAACTGCAGTGCTGTCAGATGCTCAAGGCAGGATTTGATTTGGGAGCATGTCCTGCTTATGTTGCCTTTTCATCCGCTGATTTAAAAAAAACAACAACTATATACCCTGTATCAATTAATCATAATGAAAGACATAATCATGATACTAATAAAAGGGAGAATTATTAATATAGGGTGCTACTATTACTTCCTATGAGAAGATGTACTTTCTTGATATATGCAGTCAGTGCGTAGAAAATGAGCAGGCTGCTCCTACATCTAGCAGAAGCAGTGATGGTGATGTCACACCGAAGGCACCCTGTTTGAGACAATGGACTGTCCTAGTTGATGCTCCGGTGGGGAAGGGTCACTGTTAGCTCTGCCCATTAATGCAGCAGATGGGCTTGAAACCTGGCCTTTGTCAGCCGAGGATCACCCATTCCACAGAAGTCCCACCCCTATCGCTCTCTGTCGTAAAAACCCCAGTGGGAGCCAGGGGTTAGCAGGGGATTGGAAGGCCCAGGCACATTTATGGGTGGTGACAATATGTTTCTATCTATTTTAATGCTCTCTGTTGGTCGTTGTGGTGGGATACATATATGGCTTTGAGCTTTCACGGATTAGAAATTGTGAAATATTCTGTAAATAGGAAATGGGCATCAGGCATTGTGTGTTTCATTGCTTCTAATGTATAATAATGTGAATGCACGATGGAACAAATCGTCAGAGAAAGGTGTGTGTGCATGGTGATTTTTGGTGAGGTAGCCTATAGAAGCATGGCCTATGGCACTGATGAATTAGTAGAAAGCACAAAACTGAATATTTTCATAATGACAGAAGATGCCAAACTGTGATGTGAGATGCTAAATCCCTCAAGGCAAGAGTAACTGAGAACCCCCAACACACAGGTGTTGTCCTTTTAACAAGGACACCCAGAGCTGAGGGGTGTTCAAAGACCAGTGACCTCACCAACAATACATCCTGTACATCTTCAAGCAACTCTTGCAAGTAGTCCGTAGGTTTGCAAGACAAAATAGTAGCAATTTTCAATGCCTAATGCCAAAGTGATGCACCGAGCTACCTATACAGTACTGACAAACATAGCTGTTCATCCCTGCTGCACATCTTGGCCCCATTTTGACATTTTGATTGTGAAATTGTGGAGATGACTCTTTGAGAAGGATTTTTAAAGACAAACATAAATATTTGAATGAGCAGATTAGGTCACTGGAACAGGGATTTAAACTAGATAAGTTCCTGGTTGAGCCGTTCTGGGGCATCTTTTGTGTGCTAGTGGGTGTGTGTTTGAGTGTTGAGGTTGAAAGGTTTGTTTCAATGACTTTGTGGGGCTATTGAGGACTGAGGTGTGGTCACAGCCACCAGGTGAGGGTATAACAGGAGGTGACCAGGCTTTAAATGGAAAAGCTACTCCAGTCCTTGGCAAATCCACTGACTCATAAATTGTAGCATTAAATGGCTGAGCCAGCACTCCTTAAACCATTCCTAAGATGCAAGATGAGCTGAATCTGCTGGTAACAACGTCAAGTCAAAGCGGCAGGGAACAAAGTCTGAGCCGACACCTCCCCCATAGTGCTGAAAGCTTCCAGTTTCCTGTGGTAAAACTGGAAATGAATAAGGGTAGAGATGCACTGGTAACACTTGAACCCTCCAGACACTAATTGTACTATTTAAGTATTTACTTAGACACTGCACTGATCAAATCCAGTACTATTACTGAACAGTGTAGGTTTGGGATAAAAATAACTGAGATCTAACATCCTTCTATGTCTGGAAAAGGCAGAAAGTTAGTAAGTATCAAATGTATTATTATCATACAGTATGATACCCATACCCAGTTTAAGCTTGCTACTAGCCTGATATGGATGCCAGGATTGGTATCAATGGAGAAGGATGAGAGGGGATGTCAGCCTTGCTGATAATCAAACTGACAAGTATTGATCTAACAGCTAGAAATCTAATAATTGTGCAGCTATATATAGAGTCAGGGGTTCAAGTATAATGTGTACAATAAGGTGCTATTTATAAAATTACTGACATATTTTCATCAAGTAATTTTTATGAATGAGGTTCTAAGAGTGTTTTCTTAACCCCATGGCCTTAAAATGTTCTATAAGTGATCATGTAACTCTGCTATGACCTATGGTATGAACTGGCTATGAAGTGTGCTGCTACCAACACACTTCAACAGTAGCCTGGTTTCTACTGACTTATGTATGGTGACATTCCAAAAGATCTCATTTACCATTTGTGCCAAAAGTGATTCCCAAGACGTATTTCCATTGGAATTTCATAAGTTGATTACACTGGACTCTGTAACAGCAGAATAGCTGGACAATATGACCCTGTGCATGAATTGGGAATGATAACCAGAAATTAGATGGTTCGACTGTTTCAATTATAGAACAAAAGCTAATAGACTATAATGAACTGGTGGCAATCCATTCACCCTGGCCTGCAAAACCAAAATGTAGATAGCTCTACTGCAACAAATAGTCAGTATGGGTGAAATTACAACACTCTGCAGGGAAATCTACTGTACAGTCTCTATTTTGATGCAAGTTTGTAAATTCTGGAATCTTTAAATTTCTATGCTTATTAATTTATAGATTTATTTGCTCTACCCTAAAACACTTTAACATTGTTAAAAAAGCTAGTATTTCTGGGTTAATTTGGTTGTTAGTGTATTTTTAATATTCCTGTGATTAATTGGCCAACATAGATATTACACTGAGAAATGTCCAGTCACTCAGAATCAATGAGCAAGGGTTTTTTTCACCATTTTGAGCCAACAGCAGCCTCAATAGTCCATAATGCAGAGGAAGAACAATTTACAACTGCTGGTTTCAATATTTGAGAAAAGATTTTTCTACTGTATAAACACATTCAAATTTCAATTGTTTGTTTCCCAAGCTATTGAAATTTTGAACTGGAGTTCGCCTAAGAAAAATATCTTAAGGATTGAAAAAAAGCTTTTGTGAATTGTTCTTCTGCTTGTTTGCTTCACAAGTTATTGAAGCTGGGGTTTGTCAAAAGGCATTCTGGGAAGTGTGCGAAATCACTAATGGAAGTAGACGAGGCAGGTTGAGGGAAAGTAGGTACAACAACACTTCATAACAAAATGACTCCTGGAATGCAGATTGATGATATATATATATATATATAACAGTGTTAGTCTCTGAGGGTGGATTTTACCTTTTAATAGGCAGAGACATATGTGCAACTTGCCACGTGGTTTAGCCAAACTGGATTCCAATCTTACTCCTTACACCTTAATCCATGAAGTTTAATCATATTCTGATTATTTTGCTACACAACAGGCAAGGCCTAGCTTGTAGTTATACATGGAACAATTTTTTTTTATTGATGTAGCCAAAAGAATTGAATGACAAAACGTAAATCCATTACTCCAATAATGGTTTTCATAAGGCAGGATGTAATTCTTTGACATTGTTTGTTAGTCAAATCTGGGTCAGTGGGAAACCTAGTTACTGTGTCTGTCAGCAAGTCTGTCAGTCTGTCAATCAGTCAGCCCTCTTGTTTCCTCAGCTCGGCACCTAATCCTATTTTAATACATGTCTAATTCTGTTACATTTCCCCAGTGAGTCACACTTCTGGCCTTCTCATTATTTAAATATGACATTAAGAAAGAGCACATCACTTATTGTCATCAGGACATCAAAGCACCTAATGACAAATTCCTCACCGTCTGGTGTCCAGGGGCATGCAGGCTCTGCTATACAGCTGAATTTTTAGTGTAGGCTTTTAGGCATTTCTTTAGGCTATTTTATTATTAGAGATTGAAGACAAAGTTCACTGAAGTGGTTGGGATGAATTGCTGCTTGAGACAAGGCTGTCCACCTTTACTGTTAATCTTCCAAATCTTTCTTGAACCCATAAGCCATAAGGTACATCCAAAATGGTCTTCTAGTCTCACCAAAAATAATTGGTGGCTTCACTCATTCTCTACTTGTATGCAGATGAAACCATTATCCTCATGGCAGATTTATAGAATCCCCTTCCTGATGAAGTTTGGTGTCCCCTCTGCAGCAAAATGAATGAATACCAATTCTAATTTAACAACCTATACAGGTTTTCTGACTAACATTGAATTCTGATTGAACTGCCAAAAATGGACTATTCAATCAGTAATAATTCAGCTGACCAAGTCCTGCTCAGGTCCTTAGGTAAATGTATCAATCACAGGTGAACTAACACTCTTCACCACCCCTCAACCCTATACTCAGGCTCAATTACAACTAGTTAGTGCTATTGCTTTTTCAAAATATATTAAAATGTATTCCTTGGTCACCAAACTACAACAGCTTACAGTGGCCTGTAGTTGACAAGTAATCGTTGAGTCATTGGTATTGATCAACAACCCTATCAAACCTACAGATATACTATGGTCATTTTGTGCTGTGGGACAATAAAAATCTTAATTATCCTTTTAATGTCATTGTTTGAAGTCTGAGTTAGATTAATAAGAGTATAATATTTGATGCCATCATTTTGACTCTGTATTGTTTTCCCCTTTTTGCCAGACTCCCGGGTCTAATCACCACCACCACACATCTGTCACAAACCATCACAAGTTTCAGCCATCATGGAGCTAGACTTTGGACATTTTGACGAGCGAGACAAGGCATCCCGTGCTGCCCGTGCTGGCCGCATGAACGGACTTCCCAGCCCCACCCACAGTGCCCATTGCAGCTTCTACCGCACGCGCACTCTTCAGGCCCTCACCAATGAGAAGAAGGCCAAAAAGGTGCGCTTCTACCGCAATGGAGACCGCTACTTCAAGGGCATTGTGTACGCCGTGGCTGTTGACCGATTTCGCACCTTTGATGCTCTCCTGGCTGACCTCACACGTTCGCTTTCCGACCACATCAACTTGCCACAGGGCGTCCGCTTCATCTTCACTATTGATGGCTTGCGCAAAATTATGTCCATGGATGAGCTAGAGGAAGGTAAGCGTAAGCAACCACTCCCAAGTGGTTATTATATCTGTACTTTTATGCAATTTCATATAAGAAGTTGACGTTGACGGTATCCAATAGATCTATGTGAGATCAAATTGAGACATTACAGCATATTACCACCCTACTATTACCCACTATATTAAAGATCTGCAGTTTTTAGTCAGTGTCTATGCTGAGAAGATTTAGAGACATACAATTTCCAGTGCTCTGAGATTAGGAGTCTTATCTGTTTGGTCTAGACTCTTGTAATCTCTTTATATGATGTATCAACTTCTAATCTGAAGGCTTACTTTGGGACAGAGCATGGTCGATATGTTTTGAGTATACACTGTTGCGGTGATTCTGTCTGCCACATTGCTAAATGCTGTTCAGGGAGCAGGAGATCAACGATGGGCAATATTGATGATTAATGACTATGAGCAGGCCAGTGTGAGTGCCACTCTGAAGCCCAGAAATCAAATAATCTCAATTATATGCTTCAATTTTACAGGCATGCAATTAAATTAAACATTTATAGCAGCCTACTCACTGACAGAATGAGCTCTGTCAACATTGTGCAGAAAGAAGTCAGTTATTTTAGTAGTGTTAACTAGCTACCTGAACATCATGCAACCTTTTCTTTTTGTCAGTTAAGCTAAGCTAGCTAACCTCAGCTATCTGGCCTTGTCTCTGTGCAAACAGATTGCATTACTGACCTTTTTAACTGACAAAGTGATGGGTAAGTTGATAATGATAATTGTATGATCATTTAATTTAGCAGTAGGCTAGTTTTACATCATGCCACGCTATTTCATATTGCTACTTCCCGGGAAGCTCATCTGTTGTGCTGCTGCCTGATAGGCAGATGCATAGAAATCATAATTTGACTTATAGACAACTTCATGTGCGACTGCCTCTAACACTGATGTTATGTTTATGGATTGGGTAGATTTGGGTTTTACAGGATACAAAGTAGTGGGTACATTCAGAGTCAGAAGGCTCATCAGAATAAGAAGTGATTGAACAGCTTTACAAGTCTAAGTCTTGCTGCTACAGCCTGCGGAGCTTGTCTGTGTGTACAACATGCTCCGAGACATAATGTCAAATCTTTAATTTTTAAAGGGAACAGGGGGAGTTAAGTGAGAGGATGTGAAAGTAACAGGATTTGGTTTTTTTAGGTTGGAGTTCTTGGTGGGGTCAGGTTGGTGTGATCCGTTTGCTCTGTACTGCTTAGGCCTGGATATACATCCTTGATCATTCGTTTGACACCCATGGCCTTACATTACTAGCAGCAGGGATGCTGTCCCAAATTGCTTTAGGACTACTAAACCTATGAACTAGGGGCTCAATTACAGAAAACCTTTTTCTTGAGACCCAAACTGATTTTTGAGGGTTATTTTGTAAGTAAGTAAGTAATGTAACAAAATGTACCCTCTTTTTGGGTTACCAACCTGCAAGAATGCAGGATTTTGTTCAACAAATTTCACATTGCAGGGGGTGGGGAATGCTACGACAGCAAAGTACTATTTTCCAGTCAAACGCCATCAGCATCATTTGGGGACCCAATTTTTTTCCCCTGCCACAACCCAACTTTGGGTCCTGGTCAATCGTCTGGGAAACATTACTTGATGAGATTCTTGCAGGAAAGGTGAATGGGGTGAGCTTGGTAAACCCCAGCTTAATTTGTTCAAAATGAAGTGATCATTTGAACTGCTTAGGAAAGAGAGGAGTGTGCATAAGCAACCGTACAACTGCATGCATTTTGTGGTGAGCGCAGGTACACTACAGTGGGCAGTGTGAGGAAGAATATGTGTGTGCATTTACATAGTTTGACTGTGTGGGGGGGCATCTCACTGTAATTCCTCTTGTGGGGTATAATTAATTTCTCAGTCTCCTCTGCACTGTATTATCGTCTTTTGTGCCTTTTGTCTGTGCCACGATTTCTCCACATTTTTCCTAATGGATGCCCCCTGGTTTCCCCCTTTGCCAAACTCTCTCTCTCTCTCTCTCTCTTCCTCTGCTGCCCTTTGTCTCCACTTCAACTCCTCTCGCTGTCTCTCACCCTCTGAACAAGAACAGCACAATCTGGAGTGAATAATGGAAGAAGGACTGGTGGAAAAACAGACAGGAAGATTGAAATGGAAAAAAAGATTCATTAGATAATTAGAGGAAACGTTTGCGGTTTCAGGGAAAGTGAATTTTAGGTGTGGCTGGAGTACGTTTCTTCTTTAAACCCCCGACAGCGTGTTGTCTCTTAAGCCCACACCTCTAAGGAATGCGTACTGTAGCTTACATGACTTCAGCCTGAGCTTGTTGCCATAACACTTGAGTATGTCTAACATGTATCTATAAGAGAAGATTCATCTTTCTTCCTGTCTAATAAATGTAGACTTACCTGGTGGAGTCAGGAAGGGGGGCTGTTATCATGCTAGTGTGGCCAAGCCTAGGGGTGGATACTGTACAGTATTAAGTGTGAGGATGTGTCTCTGCTGTATTCTGTTATTACTGTTGGTTTGCACCGCGAAGCAGTAGTGTGAGACTGATCTACACTGTTCTCTCATGGGAGAACTTCTAAGCTTAAGATCCTCTCTCTTTTCCTCAAACGCCAGATATGTACATATGACTGCCAGCCACAGCAGAATTTGAGTATCACATAATGACTGTGGTGGTTATACCATCACTTCAGGTGTAATTCATGCTTTTATTCAAGGGAATACACTCAATGTGAATTTGTTTTTCATTCTCACAAATATTGTAGGTACCTGTAAGGTTCAACCAGTATTTACCTCAAGTATGTGCTGTATTTCCCCCCTCTCAAAAGCAATGAATTACATTTTCTATTATGTGATATTTGAGATTGTTGTGAACTCCTAGACACCATTTCTCCAACTGGTCCTAATATCACACATAACTCTAGTTCCTGTTGACGCAAATCTTTCCCCATTGAGTTGGGCAGTGGGGTTCTCAGGTGTCCAAACAAAGTTGAAAAGCTCATATTACGACACACTAACCCTATTCCTCTCTGCTGCCCCAGGGGAAAGCTATGTCTGCGCATCAGAGAACTTCTACAAGAAGGTCGACTACACAAAGAACGTCAACCCCAACTGGTCTGTGAATGTAAAGGCCTCGGCCAGCCAGAAGAACATGCAGTCCCTGGCTGCCAAGGCTGCCAGCGAGGGCAAAGAGGGCAAGGACTTTGTTCGTCCCAAGCTGGTGACGGTGATGCGCAGCGGAGTGAAGCCACGCAAGGCTGTGCGTGTCCTGCTCAACAAGAAGACGGCGCACTCCTTCGAGCAGGTGCTCACCGACATCACAGAGGCCATCAAGCTTGAAAGCGGCGTGGTCAAGAGGATCTACACACTGGATGGAAAGCAGGTACGTCTCACTCTGGACCATGGCTCAACTCACGTCTTGTTGTCAGATCAGACAAAGGATATAGGGTCACATTTACGACTGTAAACCTTAGCTCGATGTGTTAAGAAAAAACAGACTTAGGGTCAAATGTAGTTCAGCTGTAATGAGACACTAATACTGTCTGTCACCACAACTCAGCATTTATTTCCTTAACATGGGATAAGGCCCTCTGTTCTAGTGAAAACTAGATGCAGGAAGTATGAGGGCAAAGCTACACAATAGGAAACTCTGTGGTCAGGATTCAGGACAAAATCCACATTCATACTTCCACCCACACCCAGGCAGCTATCTTCAGGATCAAAGGAAAGTAGGGGTAGTATTTGCAAAGTATTTGCTTTGATATGTAAAATAGATTTCTTTCTAAAGGGAAATTTACATTATATATATTTATTTTTTATTTTTTCCTTCTCAATCAATGAGGACATATCATCCATGCAAATCCATGAAAAGTCTCTGTATACACAATGACCTTCATTGTCCACAATCTTTATTCTGACTTTCAGTCTCTCACGCAACACGTTCTCTGACTTTGATATTCCAGCCATCCTGTCCATCAACCTTTTGTCTTGGAGTTACTTTTTAGGCCACTGGTAATTCTGACTCCATCTGTCTTTCAAAAGCTCAAAAGTCTTGGGAAGTACTGTCTTCCACCCACTATGGTGTTCAGTCAGTGTACACAGAGCCAAGCCCTATATTGTTGTGCTTGCACCTTGTTGCCTATTGTTAATCCATGTGGGATGGTGCAAGCTGGTATTTTAGAAAAGGTCATAAAAAATCCCATTGGGTGTGTTACCATACACACCAATATCAATATTAGATGGGATACTGAGGCTTGTACCTTTTTTTATTCCATTCTGGCTCCTTGTGGTTTTTGTGATGTGCGTGAGCTCAGTTTCCATGGTAATACTGGTAATATCCCTTTTGTTCATGTGTGCAGGAATATTCTGAGCACGACGTGAGGATTCATACTAGGCTTTAATGTGACTTTAACTTGGACATGAGGTGTCATCTATGAGGTGGTGAATGGTATCTTCTAGTATCAGCGACACATTCAATCTAAGGTTGGGGGAAAAAATGTTTGGAAATGGAGGACTCAGAAGAAGCTCATCCTATAAACCCGAGTGTAGCAAAAGCTAGACATCAGACAGTCCCAAGGTCACTGGATCTGTCAAAAACACTGACACCTCTAGAGTTCAGCATGAACTCCCACTGTGAGACTATGCTGTGTAGACGTCGCGTGTTAATGTGTTTAAATTGGAACATGTTTAGTTTGATATGGCAAAAGCCACAACACGAAGGGTAAAGTGTCCTGAGCAACCTTGACCACTCTCTCGTGTTCAGTTCAGTGATCCATAGGGCGTTTTAGCCAAACAGAATTCAGGACATAGGAATCCCCATGAGAACACACTGCAGAGAAATGGTGAGAAATCAGTAGGTACCGACACCTCGGCCGCATGTGTTTCCACTAGTTGTTAATGGACAACAAAGACTTGCATTGAAATCATTTCTTTTGATGTTTGAATTTCTGGAAAATGCAGTCTGTCCTGAATGGGGAAAAAATCAAGTTGTATTTTAACACCACAACTGCCATTTGTAGTGATTTCATTACTGGTAAGTAATGAACATAAAGGGTAAGTAGGGGAGTTCCTTTCAAGCTATAGCCAGCCTGCATCCATAAGGGAAATCCTGCAAGTCATGATTGTATAACAATTGAGTTTGGAAAGAAAATAAGTGAATTAAATGACAGCTGTCGGACGTTTCTTCTTTAACACAAACAACTACAGATTGTCAGTCGCACGCATGGGCGGGTGGCAGAGGCAGCAGTCACTGTGGACCACCTGGGGGCCAAAGTGCCAGATTGTGTGAACATTTACCACAGGACATACAATCAGCAAATGCCCAAAAATGGTGAGAGGGAACAAATTGATCCGTCTCAGGGACACCTCCCTGCTTTAACTTTGCCTAAAAGTCACCCCTCGGGGAGACTATTGTTTTCTCAACGCAAGGGCTAAGCTAAAAGGACACCATGTTTTATTCATGTTCATGCTTTATTGGAGCTGTCTTGAAGGATAACCACAGCCTCCAGCGTCACCCACCTGGAAGGTTGTGGAAAGGTCTGGGTGGATGCTGCAGAGTGGCCCTAATATTGGGAGTGTGTGCAACAGACAAAATGTGAGTGAATGTGGTCAAAGTTGGATATGGACAGATCTTTACTGTTAAAATTTGGTATTTCAATATTGTTTTCCATAGATATAACGAATGGAAATTAATTTTCTTAGTTTTTTTTTCACCTTTCCCGCTGGAAATACAGCTATTGAAATGAAATGGAAATACTAAAATCTATCTCTCTTTTTTTTCTCCAATGTTTTGTTATCCAGAGAATAATAAGCATGCCTGCTCTTTTTTCAGCGACGCCCTGCTTCAGATTAATACAGTTGCGTTTAATTACACCTGTAGTTTACTGTAAAGGCTGAACAACTATTGTGAAGCATGGTTAATTTAGATGGGCGGGGGTGTGGCGGAGCAAATGTGAAAGCATATGTGGATGTGAACATGTACATCTGTTCCTCAGCCCTATCTCTTTGATATGGCTAAATGTTCACTAATCCTCGTACCAGGACCTCTCTTTTATTATTCACTACAGAAGGACTGGGAGCCATGCCGTCTAGAGGTCCTTCAGCTGCTCCTTCACTCCAGTTTTTCTCTATTAATATGCTTACTACAAGGCCCGCATCCCAATTTCTCGGAGGAGACGAGCTGCACTAAAACGATAGATGGCAAATTTGATTTTAATGTCTTCTCCCAGGGGTGTACTCGCCCGGGGACATTTAGGTTTTTTTGTCACAGAAACACTTGTTAAGATGTTTGGATATTATTCTCTTCTTGGGATATGGTTGTCGTCATATTTCTCTCTGTTCTTTTTATATTTTTGTGTATTTGTGTGATTGGGTGGTGTTTTTAGGTTTGGTTCTCTGCCCCCCTCTCTCTCAGAAAGAATGATTTTTTTTTTTTTTTCGGTGCCATACATTTTTAATTAGAATTTATTCCCACAAAGTGATTTTAATAACTACCATATGGTAACCATCCCAATCGGGGAATATTGATTCTGCTCATTGCATCACTGTAGATACTTGAATTTTACGGTAATTTGTATCAAGTGTGTCAAGAACTCATTTTCATGCAATGCACAGAAATGTGAGAAATGCTGTGTGCATTATTGGGGTGTCTTTGTGTGCAGAGGCTGCAGACTGCAGCTGCTCTGTGGTGGAGGTGATATGGTAGAGGCAATATTGATGCAGTGCCCGCCCCTCCCTGACTCTGCACCGATCCTCCTCTTCCCATTCCATTGCGATAGCTGCTGGGACTGGTTGCTAGGAGACCACATCCCAGGCACAAAGAGAGCCCAGCTGGTGTGGACTGGTCTGTCAGTCACCACATCCTGTAGTGGGTGTGAGAGTTTACTATCTATGTTTATTATCTATTACCATCTATCTATATTCGATTGATAGTCACCTGTCATGTTTTGACATCTGTAGACGTCTTTGTGGGTGTAAATTGGAGGGAGGACAGTCTTCTGGGTGTGTATGTATGTTTGAGTCAGTGTGGGAGACAGAAGGTTGAAGAAGATGAGGAGATAATAGGTGATTTTATAGCTTTTATAGCATCTATATAATGGCTGCATTTAGGCTTGATTTTGCTCTGTGATCACTGACTTTGCCACTCTTCAGAGCTGTATAGACTCTAAAGACAACCTACCCTGCTGTCTTTGTCAGCGTGAACAAAATCACTCCCATTTTCCCCTAAAACGCTGCTGCTTTTCACTTCAATCGGGAAGGGTGGGGCCAGTGGATTCAGGAGGCATTTTCCATTCTTAAAGCAAATTAGGATCATTTTGTAATCACTGATGGGGACTAATTATTCTTTGTGTCTAAAAAAAAAAAAAAAAAAGGCTACATTTCTCAATTTGCCCTCACCTCTTCTAAAGGCTGCATTAAATCAGAGAGTTTATTTTATTGCTGGCAGCCATTTTGTATTCATTCCTTTTGATAGAGGTGTCTGCACAGTAGAATGGCTCTCTGATTTGCATTGTCCGTCCACTACCAGCTCATCTGACGTCGCTTATTTGGACGGATCTTCACTAATGGAGGGCAAATTCAAATGCCGTTCTCGTACGTGACTTGCTGAAATCATATTGTGACATTTGTCTCTTTTTCTGAATTATCTTGACGAGTCCACTGCATTGTAGAAGATCCCGTGATGGATTTAAGTGCTCATTATTCTGACATGGTCTAGATTTGAGGTTTGCTTTAAATCCTTTATCCTTTTAAACTGATTTGTCAATAAAGAGCCACAAAAGATGAGAAATGAATTCTCCGAGCACTCATGCTTTAAGCACAAGGTCACACTGTTATTGTCAACAACGGAACAAAAGATTCATTTAAAAACTCAATCACTCTTAAGAAAATATTAACTGAATAGGAGATGGGTGGGTGCAGGACTTAATAACGGATAAAATACATCTGGTAATAGGGAAGAAAAGCCTGCCTTTCCTTGCTTATCAGTGCTCTTGCGGTCTGCCTGCTTCTTTGCCATGCTGCAGAAGCAGTTGTCATGGCAATAAGCTCTGCCGTGATGGATTCAGTTTATGACAATGGCTCTAATACGCTGAGTGTGCTCTTTACATTTGGTCCTACCTGCCTGCTCTGTTCCTCCCCTGTCAACACAGTTCACTGCAGACACTCACACTCTCACTCTCACACTCACACACACACACTCGCACACAATGCGAGAGAGGCAGACAGACAGGCTGACAAGCTTACAGAGGGGCGTGGTTCACATGATAAAGCATCTCAAGCAGGCATGTCAGCCAGTATGCATTTGCTGTGCCTGCTTCCCCTCACAGCCCCCCAGTCCTGCATGTACACCACATCAACAAGTGAGCACAACCTGGGGGAAGAATAGGAAACAGAATTTAATAATCCTAAGGCCACATCAGTCAGCCAAATGGCAAGCCTATTTCCTTAGT
>CABFOQ010024051.1:45873-62837 GCA_900660455.1 Gephyroberyx darwinii
TTTTTTTTTTTTTTTTTTTTTTTTAAATCTCCCATTTTCTCCTGCATAGCTCAGTAATGCTGCACTATATAACACTAAGAACTAAAACTACATAACATCCAGTGAAAACTGAAGTGATACATTTATTCATAGTGGGATACGTTTTGGGTTGCAAATGTTTTTTTACCCATCTGCCTTTCCTCGAGGTTCTTTTACATTTACTATGCTCAGCCTTAGACTGTACCTCCCCTGGAGTCGCATCCTCTGTTAACACAGAGAAAGCACGGTGAAGCAGAGAGTGCTGCAGTGTGCACACTTCAATAGACGCCGTCTCAATTTCAGGGGCTTAAATGTTTTACATGGCAATCATTTTGTTTTGCAATATCATAGCATTCCTAGTCGGTGTGTATAGAAGCAGAAGAAAATCGTCATGAACTGATTTCAGATTAGTTTCACATTGTCTTTTAAAGGCAGGGCACATCATTAATTGGTGTAGTCTCTCATATTTGATTGTATTGGTCGGCCATTTGCTTACTCACTAACAGTGGTGGTAAGCTTTAAGTGCTTGTCAGATAAGTGCTGTCTAATCAGCCACAGGGTCAAAACGCTAAACATTAAACTGCATTACTTGCGCACAGAGATCAATTAACATGGTTGTATCCAGGCAGACAGCTGAATTTATTTATTTATTTATTTATTTATTTATTGAATTACACTGGAAATGACTGCCCTTGCCGTAATTTAAAATGTAAGACAAAAATCAGCTGACACTGGTCTGTCTAGTTTGCTTGGGATTTATTTTCCAAACTGTTTCTATTTGTGATACTATACATGTTGCAAGCCTGACTTTTATTATTCTGTTTTATTTATCTTCATAACCTTTTACAATACCTGAGAGAAGGGATATCATCAGCTTTCTCAGAGGTTGTATGTTGTATCGTATTTCACCTGTGCCTCTGTCTGAGAGATGAATTCCATAAAGCAACATCTTATCGCTCATCTGAGGTAATCCATCAAGATAATCATGTCTTAGTATTAAGATTGAAAGGGAAATTCCTTCTTAATGTCCTGTGGTTGGAATGGAAGCGCAGAATAACAGATCATTCAATTACTGTATTCTCCAATTGGCTACCATGACCTAATGAATCTGCTGGGGCTGTGGAGCATTATTCAGCAGGAACAGGAACTTTGAATAATTCAGTTGATGTAGTTGTTGAGTCCCTGCATAGTTGCTGGTGGTGTTGGTGGTTTTGGGGGGGTGGGCTCATGTGGTCCTGACAGCTGGTGAGGCAGAGATTAGGGTTGGGCTTGCTGGGACAGAGGGTGGTGGGCACCTGGAGTTTGGGAGGAGCCAGGCTCTGTCAGTGAACCCCCCCCACCACACAGGGAGGGGAGATGGAGAGAGAGATTGAGATTTGGGCACTGCATGTGCAATATGTAAAAGGATTTCAAAATAAAATACCTAAAGACTCAGCTGAGAGACTTGGACCATTATTGAATGGCATCATGGCATCATGCATTATATTGTCTTTCTCTAGATACTGTTGCCAGATGGGTCTGGCTGCCTCAATGTATTGACCTTTTCAAATAGAAAGATGATGCTTCCTTACCGAAATCTAAATGTTCTCAAGCTGGCCTGCCCTTTCCTACCCACAGCTACGTTTCAAAGGAGATGTGACATTTCATATTTGATCTGGATGTACACAGAGCATTTTTCTACAAATCATTGCTAACTGTGGACAGATGCCAGGCCCAAATCCAGTAAGGGCTACTATAACTGTCAAGCCATGATGTGTGCCCCAAATGAAGAGAAAACAATTGCCTGCCATTTACTAACCACATGCAGTGAATGATGGTAGACTGCCTGTGCAGCCAGAATGTTGTGCACCTGCATGCCATGTATGGTTAATGGTTGGGGTTTTGCAGGAAATTTGCTTCATTGTTTAGGCCAAACTATGCAAAGAGCACTGGTAAGACAATCACACAGATAATATCATACTTTATTTCTCCTTCTAAGGAAATTGTCTTTTTGTTTGGAGCTGGCAGGATTCAGGGTGTTGCTCAAGGACACTTCAGCGTTTGAGGGGGCGTGAATCTAGTTCATGTCATTGGAGGGCAGTCTCCCTAACCCCTCTCCCACTCCACCCCAGGCCATTTCCATCTCCTCTCCACCACCCTCTATTAGGGTTTAGGTTTGGGGCAGGGGAGCTTCCCCATGCTCCCATCTTACATATGACTGACAAACTTACAGGTACCCTTATTGCTTTATCCCCAGACACACACAGCAATTCAGCTAATGAAAGAAACATGTGTCTAATCCCTGGATAATGACCATGAGGGGAAACAGTCTAATAAAGAGCTCTAGCTCAAAAAACAATAAGAAGGGGACTATGCATGATAATTTGATCACTGGAGTTGAACCGCCGCCCCCATATCTCCCTGTGTCACGTCTCTTCTTCCTCGCTTGTATCCAGGGAATCTTGTGGGGCACAGAGAGGGTACAGCTGTTGGATGCCACGCCAGCGAGTCACCACCGCACACATTTAGCTCGTCTAGCAGTACAGAAAACCAACATGGCAGCTGCTGGGGTGCGGTGTTCCAGAATTATCTGCAGCTCATAGTTTGGATGTGTATCACAAAAGAGGCCATGATGCACCCTGACTATTCTGGCGTCCCAACACAGTATAATCTTTGGTGCATGACCCTGTGTCCAGACAGACTAGGGGAGTGTCCTCTTCAGTGTTTCCCCTGCATTTATTCAGTGTTGGTGCCCCCCCCTGCCACTGGAAAATTACCCCCACTCCTAGAAGAACTGCAGAAGAAATCTAAAGGCAAGACAAAGACAGAGCCAAAGTCAGTTCATATGTCATGATACAAGAAGAAATATTAAACTGCAACAGGTTTTGGAAATAATACCGATCAAATTATTGGGTCACACATCGAGCCCCCACCGCTACGAACAATTTGAGGGGGAAAAAAACAGTTCTTTGTTTAAATGGCTGTAATAGGCCTGCCTTAGCTGGTAACAGGGCCTGTATATTGGAGAGCTGTGGAGAAGGTGTGGCCAGAGACATCTGTCCACTAAGTAGGCCATATTGTGTCAACAGCTGCTGTAGGGGGAAAAGACCCGCGAGAAGTAGGTCTGAGCTAAGCCGAATCATTTAGACATTACTACAAAGGTGTAACATCATACTCTTTGTGTGTGTGTGTGTGTGTGTCCAGTGAGATGCAGCTATAGCTAAAGGCATAACCTGTGAAGTGAAACACAAGGCTGACCTACTTCTTGACGCTTAATACAACCTTTGTTTTCCTGCGTCTGGTAAATTCAAGGTGCTAGTAGGCTGGACAGGATTTAATTCATTGGATCTAGTCCAGGCTTTGGTTGGCTTTGCATTATGCAAGTCTTTTACAAGCTTTTTCAGCAAACCTAATCTGTAGTTAACATTGGCTTTCACTGAATTGAAGTCACACAGCCTTTGCACAACCTCACACCATGCACAATTATCCATAACTCTTCACCACATTGGAATTTATGGGTAACATCATTTTTAATGAGTCCTGAATAAGCATTTTAGAGCACTTCATTCAACGATGAACAATGGTAGCAGATAATACCCTCTTGGCAGTTGCAAGCTCTTGCAAGTTTGCTTTTTATGTCTTATATTGAAGCAATGTAATTTAACTTTGCGACGCGTTTTACAGCCAGGGTCGTCATTGTCACCAAGATCAGTGATGAACGTTTGCACCAACTAATGGCAGATGACCAGACGTCTCATGCATTCTGTCTCTGGGTTCCACAGGTCACCTGCCTTCAGGATTTCTTTGGTGATGACGATGTGTTTATTGCATGTGGACCAGAGAAATTCCGCTATGCCCAGGATGACTTCTCTCTGGATGAAAACGGTGAGCCCAAGGACCTTCATTTTCCAAAGATGATTAGAAACTTTTCACTTACTTATCCTTCTTAGAACACATATGGTTAACTCACATAAGAATAGCACTACTAACAGATTTGATTCTTTTACATGGTAACTAACCCATGCATTGGTTCAGCAGAGTGATGAGTTTGCTACAACATTATTACTCAATGCCCATTATGAAAGTAACCGATGGCACCATTGGACCAGTCCTGGTGAAGTCAGTGTTACAGTGTCACGATTTCACTTTCACCCAGTACCTGCTGGGTTCCTTGGTTCAGCTGAGTAATGAGTCTGTTACATTGCATTATTATGAAGCTGCTACAGCAAATAGCACCAACTGTATGTGAAATTCACTCACATGCATTAATACACACTTGATAAGTTGCAACGTTGATGTCTGTTTTCTGATTCTAAGTCTGGATGAAATTGAATATTAGAGAAATACTTGAATTATCATCATCATTTTTGGCGAGTGGCCTTGTACAGTACCTCAACCTGCTCATATCTGTCTGTTTTGCAGGAGTGAAGCGCTACTCTGGTCTCATTATTTTAGTATTTATGACATTATTATTGGTTATTATAACAAGAGTACTGTGTAAGTGGAAGGCATCCGCTGCACTGTATGTTGTTAGATTTCCCATTTTAGGAATCTGACTCACGCTCTTATCTCAAGCGACTTACAGTAGGTGCAAACTCTGCAATAGGTGAAAACTGCATATTGCCATGGTATTACAGTTAGGCATGAGATTTTAAGTTCCTCCAGAGACATTGAAGGTTAACTTTCTCAATATTCTGGAGTCCGAAGCTTGGGGTGTGGTCTGTAACATTACCTCACCCATCAAGTTTATATAATTGGATATGCCCCCGCAGACAGAGCGATAAGTAGTTCCTAGGGTGCCATTTAATATAACTCTATCCCATTAGGGGCCCTCTTTGATGTTCTATGATGGATATGTCTGTAAGTCTCTGGATGGATGTTATGTTAGCATAGTAAGCTGCATGCCTGTTTATAGTGAGGGAAAAATATGTCTGTGAGAGCAGGTGGGAGGGTGAGAGGGAGACGGAGAGGGATGGAGAGGGAGAGAAGGCTGTTATCTGCAGCCAGCAGCAGGGATAGGAATAGGTAGAGGAAGAGCCATTAATCTAGGTGGTGATAGGTTTAGGCCAGTTGATCTGGCGGTGCTGATATTGTTGAGTAGTTGAGGAGAGGAAATGTAAAACTACTCCTCTCACTGAGCCCCTCTGCTCCCTTCGGACCTGAAAACCCTATTTTTAACACAATTCGCTGAGCTTTCTGCCCCCCCCCCTACCACGTCCAACACAAAATCTAATGAATAAGAAGGTCTCCGAAACCTTACGCAGCCCTAAGGGCTGATTTGTCATATGTGCTGTCTATGCCTTTCCCCTCAGTTCATAAGTGGGTCTTGGTAGCCATTGAGATGCCATTGTTTATAATGATCTGGGTCCTTTCAGTCTACTACTGATGGGACCAAAGCTAAATTATTTCATGGGGCCTATAATAACCAAGGTCAGAAGGGCAATGCCAAACAAAATGGCATCAAATCTAGAGCAGTCAGACGCCGCTGAGTTGGCCTAGATGGGGTAGAGAAGGAGGGAGCCCTGTCTTTGCTACACGCCCGGTCAAATTGTGACGTTTCGGATGGCAATTCTGCTCAACAAAGGCAAACAGCAGTAGCTACATATGACGTATTTTAAAAGTCAAAGCACATGCTATCTACACATGCTATCAAATGATTTACTGTCTGTACCAGCTGGACAGGAGATAAACTGAAGTCATTTTTCTCAGTTTCACCACTCTCACAGTTGCTGCTCATTGGCTTTGTAGGGCAGAATCACTGAAATAGATTTGGATCCCTTGTGCTGATTTTTCACACTCTATACATTTAAATGCAAGGCAGTGTAGATGGAGACAAAAAGGGAATGTCTGCATATCTGTTTATACAGTATCTGCAGCTTGGTTTACACAGTAACAAAATCACTTCAAGTGGAGCAGGAATCTCTCCTGATGGACTCGAGGCTGTTTAGTAGAGTTTGTACAGCGCAGACTAGACAAGTCGTCACTCTGAAGTATACTCGAAAGCATAGTGGTGTGCCTCGCAAACAATGGCATAAGTATACGTCTCTGTCTGTATCCACCAGTGTGTGAAGGTTAAGAGAGAAAAGAAAGACACAGTAAGATCCCAGGAGACGGAGGGAGGACAGATAGTATAATTAGCATCAATAGTGGAGGGAGGAGGAAGCGACTCCAGAGAGAGGAGCAGAGACGCTGACGGTACGAGCAGAGGGGAAGATGGGGAGGGAGGAGTACAGATGTCTGGAGTCTAGCTACCCTGATTTAATACACTGACCCAGAATATACTGCACAGCGGCATACACTTCTATATGCTGTAACACTACATGAAATTCATAGACAGCAGATCTCATCAGTCTAGAAAGCAAAGCCAGTAAACCCAGGAACTCCAAAATAACATTGTGATCTATGTGCAACAGTGATCATGCATTTAAAAAGAAGTCTATAGCTTACATGCTTTAACAAAGCTGCTAAGTGTTTTGCACTGGCAAGCTTAACACAATGACAGAAAGCAATGCAGCAACAGTGTAGTTCATTGTCCTTGATGCATCGGTGTACAATGCGGCCATGAATTACCATTATAAAGTCCCCATGCTCTCAGGCAGGCTGGCGTCGGCCTCTTTTCACTGCAAACGTCTGTTCCTGCATCCATGTTGTCTTTCATCTGTTCCTGAGGATGCCGCTGTACTTATTCCTGTCTTTGTCTCCTTGTCATGCCCATGCTCTCTCTGTGTGTGTGTGTGCACATAGCTTTGAGTATCTACAGTATGTATTGAATGTGTGCATGCTGATGGGTGTGTGTGTGAGAGTTTGTAGCGAGATGGTTCTGGCTCATGCCTGCATGTACATTAAAATACATGTTTGTAATGGTTCTTTCATTCTTCTAATTTGTACATTAATTGCCTTCAATCAGTCAACCAGTCAATAAACAGCCATTCAGACAATATGGCAAATAATAAACATTTAGTGTACATAAAGTATAAAAGTATTTCACTCACATAATTCATCCTTTTATACAAGAATTCGCTCAAGTTCCATTATCAGGGTAGTTTTCTGGAAAGACATTTCTCATGGTCTGCGTTGTTTCTCTCTCCACAGAATGCAGGGTGATGAAGGGACCCAAAACTCCGAGGGGTGCGATGAAGAGTCCTGGGCCGGTCAGGCGCAGCAAGTCTCCCGCTGAATCGAGTGAGCCCATTATTATCTGACCCTGTTTGAATGCAGCATTAACTGTCTTCGCCTAGTACTAGAAGTAAAAACAAGGAAAGCGGGCGGGAAGTAAAAGTAGGCAATGCCGGGCGCTTAAATGAACTCCTTGCATTATATAAATAAATAAATAAATAAGATCTAAATATAAAGTGTAATCTATAATAATAATGATTAGGGAAAGTGTGCTTCAACTGCCCAGGTTCAAGTCCTGAAGTGTCATTGAGGACTGACACTGAATCCCTACCAGCTCCAGGGGGACCTCTGACCTCCCTGTGGAGGAGAGCACGCAAAAAGAATTTCGACAGGGATCAATTGAGTATCACAAAAAACACTTTTCATCTTCTAAGTTCGAGTTTAAGTTTACAATGTAAATAGTTCAGTTAAGGGTCTAGCATTGCATCAGCTGCCTCCATCTCGCCTCCATCGCTTCGTTTTCTTAACCCAGACCCTCTTTTAACCCTATGTCAAGAGTTTTACTCAACCAGCATCAACCACAGTAGCAGAATGTATTAAGATATGCATGTGGAGTTTTATTTTTTTATTTTATGTTATGTGTGTTTTTAATTTGTTTTTGTTTTTTTGTCTGTAATCTGCAGTTTGTCTGTCATTTGACAAAGGGCAGAGAGGGTGTATACAGCCTGGTGCTCCTCTGGGTTGTTAGTCCATGGTCCAGCAGACTGTGGTTGTCGGGGTCCAGAGGACAGCAGCTTCCTAAGCTGAGCACCACACCTCATGAAAGCCCACTAATGCACTAGAATGGGGACAGTGAAAATCCAGCCATTGTTTTTTGAGGGTAATCTGATGAGATAAGTAAAGTAAACAAAGGGTCTCAGCTGTCTGTTTGGCTGGTAATAACATTATGCACTTTGTTTATGAGGTGGGATTGATGACAGTGAGACAATTTGACTAAAAGAACATAAAGCATGATTTGACACAGCAACAATAACAATATGAGTAACAATATGAAAGAAGTATTGTAGAAAATGGGTGGATCAGTGGCCAGGTTACCACGGGGACAGGCATGCTGTACCACCATGTAGAGCGTGGACTAAAGCACAGGGCTGAATCATAACCTAGATTGTGTACGTACATGGCATTTTTCTATGACCTTTGGGTCGCTGGGTAGCAGCAGGTAGCTCCCCGCCCCCCTGTCAGTCAACAGTGTACGTTTCACTCCATTCTCCACATGGTAGGCGGTAGGGCCATTGTCCTCACTCACTCCTCCAGTGCTCTTTAATATTTCAGTAATCACTGATGGGGGTTGGCCTGGCCCTTAAGACAGATGGATGGATGGATGGCTGGTGAGACAGTAATATGTCAAGCATTAACCACTCCTGCCGGGCAGTCCATAGTGCTGGAGAGGTCAGCAGGGTTGTAATGGTGTTGCAGGAGAGGATATTTAGCGAACTTATCTGGTGCAGGCCTAAGTTGTTTGGGTTTGGAGTATGTATGAATAGTGGCGGTGAAATGCCTTAACTAAATCAAAGAGAATTTTTAAATGTTTCCCGCCTTGTGTTCCCCTTTTAACACTGAATCGTTTATACCAGAACACCATAGAACAGCACAAACTTGGTAGTTCTCATTCATTTTCTTTTCTTTTTTTCAATATTTTGAAAAGTTATAAGCTCATTCATTGTTTAACAAATGCAGGTGTGTGTTGCTATGGTTGTATGTGAGGCTGAAGTCAGTACTTCTTTTGGGGGGTTTTATCCTTTCTTTCTTTTTTTACCCATGTTATTTAAAATAAAAGCCATATATTCATCCATTCAGTGTATTTTTGTACTCAACCCATTCTTGGATTTCTTTTGAAGCTTCAACTAAGGTTTGTAGATATTTTTAGGTGATTTAGTTCAAACATGAGCTAAACTTTACTGGGGATAACTGGGGATATAAACATTTGAGTTAACATCCTTGAAACAAGACTGACAGCACAGATTCAGTCATCTACTAGAAATAAATCATCACACTATACCAGTATCTTTATAACTGAAACCAAAAGCTTATTGGTTCTAACTGAATATCATATAAACAGAAATATATATATCACTATAAGTGCCTCTCTGGCTTCAGATTGGTTAACAGCTGCTAAGGAGGCTTCTGATTGGCCAACAAATCAACATCAGCTGTGCTTGTGCCTACTAGTGCATAGAGACTGCAGAGTGTGATTCTCCAACAGATGTGGATCAGTCTAGCACCTTTTGTTCAATTGGTAGTGTGTGAAAGAGGTGAATAACTGGAAAAATGACAGCCTCATGCTGTTTAGATATCACACATGTTCAAATGATCAATGAAATAGAGCAACAATGAAACACAGTTTAAGACTTTAAGCCCTACTGAGCAGCTAGCCTGCGTCCTTCTCTCCTCATCTCTGGCCTCTACCAGCCACATTGTGTCTTTATAGTAGGGCTGCGCTGGTTTTAGTGAGCAATAAGTGTTTGGCCAGGCACCGAGGTGGAAGCCCATATATGGTTGGAGAACAGCCACCATGCTGAAGTGAGCTTCAGTTACTCAGCTCTGTGCTGGCTTGGGTTTGTCCCAAGTCTCCTGAAGCTAGAAACAGAGAGATCAATCCTAGAGCTCCTCAACTGACAATTAGCGAGAGACTTTATAGATACAGTCGAGGAAACCAGGGTGCCACTACAGTTAAACATTTAGATGTAAAAACTCATTTGGATGAACTAAAAACACACTATGAATCCGCAAAGTCATTCTCCAAGTTGTTGCTGGAGCAGCTCAAGGTTTTGTCTGTCGATGAGATGACAAGAATGTTCAATCTGTTTTTTTGTGTGTTTTTTTAGCTTTGGGCAACAGTTGCTCATGTTCAGAAATATTGACTTAAGTGTCTAACATCTTTGAATGTGTGAATTCTGTTTTTAGGGTTTTTCCCTTTAAGGTGCTCAAAATTCTTGTGGATGCAAGTCTAAATTTGTAAGTCTGTTGGTTTGACTGAGTGAAATGAACCTTGTGGCATTAGGGTTTAGTTAACAATGACGCTTTATACGCACCGTGTTTTCAACTCCCATTGGCTCAAAGTTACACTGGCCATCTGGCTCATAGTCTTGGGAATTCTTTTTATCTCTTATACACAAAAAGTCTTTTAAAACATTTAACACACAAACTACATCACATCGCACCACTCTTAGATATAAACACAATGTTCCACACAGACAGAATCCTAGCAACCTGGCAGGATGCAGAGAAGTGAATAAAATGTCATCTAGTAGAGAGGAACAAACAGAGAGCCAGTCAGCCACCTAGACCCAGACACACAGCCTCTGTCTGCACGGCAGCCAAGTGAGGCCATGGCTCAGGGATGACTGTTCTCCGGAGCCAAGGAAGGGGTGTAGGCTTCAAATCCACACTACTCTCTGTTTACCTCTTACTCTCTTTCTTTCTCCCTCCCACCCCCTTTATCCCTCCCTCTTTCCTCTTCTCTCTTTTCTTCACTGTGTGGGCTCTTACAGCCAATGGGACAGGCTCCAGCAGCCAGCTCTCCACCCCAATTTCCAAGCATTCCCCCACCTCTACCCCTACCAGCCCGGGCCTCAACCGCAAGCAGAAGGTACCTATCCTTTCCATCACTGACCCTCTGTCCCTCCTCCCCAGTCATGACGTCATTAGGGTTGGATATCAGTAGGATTTTGACGATCCATTCCTATAAACTAGACTACATACAGCTTAAATGGAGTGCCCTAGTGTCGAAATACAGTATTGTTTCCAATCAATGGCACACCAAAAGGCCTGTGGTGCAGCTGTTGGAACAAACACCATCCAGCTGAACAACAGGCTCTTGGCATCGATAAGACGAATCCATAGTACAGGAGCTTATCGATTCCAAGGAATTGGGCAATTTGGAGCCGGTTGTCGATACCCAGCCTTACTCATCTTCCTTTGTCTCCTACTCAATCCTTTCATGCCCAAACTGCTCATTTGTAAATGTGCTTTTTGCTCCCCTGTCTCTGTAGGATCTCTACTTGCCCTTATCTCTGGATGATGACGATTCTCTCGGGGAATCTATGTAGACTCTCCTCAGAGCTGCAGCCTGCCTCCGTTTGGCCTGACACACAGAAGTTTTTACCTCTGCTGCTTTCCACCTTCACTGACAGTGCCACCTGTTGTCTAGGAGTACCACTCTTGTCTCTTTTCAAGGCCTTAGCCACCAGGGCTATGACACCATTTGCTGCTTGAGAATTACACACCTTTTTTAAAATCTCCTTCCTGGATGAAAATGTACATACAGCCGTGTTGTAAGAATCAGCATCAGTCATGTGCAAAAGTATGTTATTGTGTGGAGGTTAGCTTGTGTTTTTCAGAAGAGCACACAGTTCACTAATAAGCAGATCCCGTCATGTAAGAAATTCACTTTGATCTCATACATTTTGTTATAGACTGGACTCAGACTTTGCTATTTCAATAACAGAATTCCAGGCAGCAAATGGATATTTTTAGGGGTCTTAGTCAGAACTGACTGAAGTTTTGTATCACTTGTATTCGTGATGTTCCTCCATGTCCTCCTGTCTTTCTGCCCTACGGTTAAAGGTGTATGGTAAAGGTAATGGTACCTTTTTAAGAGGAAGACTGCCAAGCCAGATAGTCTTTCTCATCTGCTGTAAATACTGTGTATAGCGATCATAACATCGTTGCTCAGTGTCCATTACTGTGCTTCCACAACGTCAATACATTGTCTTTCTAACATTTGCTCAACATTATACAGGGTATGGTCAAAATGAAGGGAAAACCAAAATGAAGTCCCACCACACTGAGGGTGATGCTCTGTGTGGGTTGCATCTCCTGGCTGAAGACTTTTTGAAGATTTTTGGCCGTAAGCCAATGCCTTCTCAATGAGAACACATGTTCCCAACTGAATATATGAGAGATTATAAAACCTTTTGTAAAATGGTTTTTCGAAACGACCACAAATATGCAGGCCCCAGATTGTGACTCAAAATCATTACGTCGGCAATGATTGGCATTGATCTTGTCCTTTCAGAGACAGGTGGATAACACGCATGCCAGAAAGAGCATCCCACATCGCCCTCAGGGAAAGCTTCATGTTGGCATTTCCTCTATTTTGACGCTATAAATAGGCTATACATGGTATGTACCCTAAGTATTCTAGGTTTTCACAAACTGCAGTGCATGATACTGATGAATGATTATGAAACCACTGGCATGTAAACGGCTGAATTGGAGGACCTTAAAGTGTGTACAAATAACCAAAGGCAAGCAATTAGGCCCCTTTTGAAGCTCAAACACTCCTGTAGTATTTTATTGACTAAGAATAAATAATTGCCTTTTAGGCCGGCTTATTAGGTAATTACCTTCTCCTTTTCTTTATAAGTGATTCCACCACAGCTACTGGTGACATAGATTTATTTTATCACTAATATGATGAGTGAAATTCAAATATGATAAAGGTGTCAAAGCCAAAGTATGTATTAGAACGAGAATTATAGAAAGGGGAAAAGTATGTAACTTTATTAGTTGTAAAATGCTCCGGAGGAGGCACACTGGGAGATTTATGCATGTTACTTTTAACTCATCAAAATAGTGTCAGACTAGACCATGTCCGTCTAAGCCAATTAGATTTCTATCAGGACACTAAACAGTAGTGGGACTTCTCATATTTTGCATGGCTCAACATTGTGCTTAAAGATCACAATTTTCAGATACAGATGGAAACATAAAGGTTGTCTCAATGTGCAGGTTGTAAAATCTTATAAAATGTATTGATCTATATTAAGGGTACCCATCTAGGATTTTCTCTAGATTCATCATGCTCAAATGAGCTGTCATAATGACCACTAGTACTTTTCTCAAGCCTCTGTGTGCAGCTTTCTATTGCCATATTTCTTTATTTCCCCTTGCCGTTACTTTTGATGCGTGTCTTACAAATCTACCGAAAGAAAGAGTTTTCTCGGATTTTCCAGGGAATCAAGCCTGAGAACCTCTAAATTGGACTAATTTAAAGCACAAAGCAGGGAGCTACTGTTCATAACAGCGACAGACACTGTGCTGTGTACTTAGCAGCGTCACCGCAACTAATTTCTCAAGGATATATTAGGAAAATCCTGCGCACGTAGCATCTTGTAATGTAACATCTATGCATTTGGATTTTCTTGGAGAATAACACACAGATGGTTAAATCAATGTTTTATGTAGAAAATGTCCTTTGATATCTGATACATTGCAGCTTAATAAGAAGTGAACTGATAGTCCAGTTGCGAGGAGAAATTTCAGTGCAGTTATTCCGTTATGATGCTGTGACAGTCTGAAGGTCGTCATTACATGTCTGAAAAGTGATCTGGTGCATGCCCTCTGTCTGGATAAGCTTTGAATTGCTATGTCCATCAGCTTTGCTTGACCCAAAAAAAACAACAATCCATCTGATATTGTCAACTACACCCTCCTCCTGCAGGGAGCACTATGACGCCAGCACAACAGCTAATATCAGCCAATCCAACAGCAGGGACACCTCACCTTAAAGGGAATCGACATTTGTACAAAAACCCATTTGTAGTCATTTATTTCTGAAAATATCAGTTCTGTGTGATCTCACATGCCATTTAATATCTTTGTCTCTTTTCCCTAAATTTTCTACAGCTTATAACAGCTATACAGCGTATAAAAACATTAACAGAAAATGTCATTTGTTTTGTGTGAATCTGCCGCCGCCATGTAAGATGGATGGTGAATTCATCACCTACAGTGGTGCCTTTTTTAGATTACTGTCTTTTGATAAAAAATTAGATGGGAAAACTAAGACGTGTTCTTTGTTAACAAACTGTTTGTAAAACATTTTTAAATGTCTTGAATGAGGAGAGCTCCCACCATACTTTGTTTTGTAGAGTTACAGGACACTTTATCTTGGTGTAAATATGCTCCCTTCCTGTTCTCTTACATATGTATGCCTTTCTGGTTGAATGAATGACTTTTTTTCTTGGAAATTTACAATGTCCTTTTTAGTGGTATTTTGCAATGTCACAGTGGCTTGTTTCAGTGCTTCATTCAATGTATTAACCGGTATCCTTTTGCAATTAAAACAGTTGTATTTCACCTCTCTGTTTGAGTTCATTACAATTATGGCCACATCATGGCATTTATCATTGCTGAGCCTCATTGTCTCATTGTTTGTCTCAAAGCACTACACCAATATGTTGTTTATCCAAAACTATGTTCATATTCAGAGATTAATCTATGCTATATTAAAAAAAACAACTCCAGAGGCAGAAAAGAACAGACGTCTACGTGATGAATGGGTTACAGAGCTATCTAGTTGACAGAAGTATAAATAGATAAAAGATAGTGGGAGATTTGGTTCATGTGGAGATCACCATAAGACCATCTCTGTCACCATGGGAACTAGAAATGTCTCCTTTGTAAATGCTGATGTCTCTAGCATGAATGGCCAAACATTGTGACCATTGATCATTTCAAAACGCATTGTTTACATCATACCGTCCTGCAGCTTGTGTTTTGTAGATAGCAAACAATATTAGTTCCCACTGAATTTGGCCCAGATTGATAGGATTAATTGATTACTGTGTACTACAGTGCTACCTATTGTATCACAAGTGAATAGTAGCCAAAGTGCATGCACTGTAGATTACTATTGAGAGAGCAGAGCACAGTATTTCCAGGTAAACTAAATTCATTCATGCCCCTTTCTGCATATGCATGACAGACACAGTATATGCCATAGAAAAAAAAAAATAGTAAGCAGTACAAACAAAAAAAAATACAACACAAAATACTGTATACCCCTAAATTGAAGCTCTAGATGCAGTTTTGACAGACAACCAACTCCATCCATGTTTCTCTCATAATAGCAATTTGTACACTCAGTGTTTTGAATCATATAGTGACCCCTAAATGTTAACACATTAGGCCTCTATGACCACTCAAAAATACTCAACTCTAATCTATATACAGCATACTCTTGGTTCTCATCTGTAAATATCAAATACTCATATGGTGGCAATCAACAGTCTAGAGTATCTGAGAGCCTTGGCTCAAAACAAATCCATCTGTTGATGGTGACCACCTCAGACCCTCTGCTGATATTCCACCATTATATAGATCTCTTAAGGATAAAGGCTCCTCACCCAGTTTCATTAACGCTATTCAATTTCTAACCTCTTGATCTAGTTATATTACTGTACTGTAGTTGTTTCTGAACTGGAAAGTTGTATTGCACATTTCTTATATCTGGCGGCCTCTGCTGCAGAGCCCCAGTATGGACACACAGATGCTGTTTTTAGCAATGGACAATGATATAAGCATTATGATGTTGACCTGTAGGAGTTTTCTGCCATCTGCTGGTTGCTCTAAGTGTATATGTCATTTGGCACCTCTCCCCAGGAGAGTATAGGCTAGCCACGTCTGAGAGAACAAAGGGTGGAAAGGGGTATTCCACCAAAATTGACTTTGGATCGGTATTCTGCACTTTCTCATACCTACTATCCCAACTATCCAACCATCCCAGGCAATGTAATAAAATTACATCATAGGCTTGCATTTTCTGTGATCAAAAAATGTCTACATTTTCTAAAACAACATCAACGAGACAAAATAGCTGCACATGTAGGCCTATGCAATATAATAAGTTAAACTTTTAGTCAAGCAACATTCATCAAAGCATACAGAGCGAACAACGGATGGGTAAGAATGTATTTCCATTCCCTTCACTTAATCAGCTGTATGAGAGACTGTCATTACCTGTACACACCCTATGTGGAGCACTACCTCTTGGGAATTGTAGTTTTTACAGTCACATAGTGAAACTAAACTACAAACAGTGTATATGTACAAAGACATACAATCATAAAGCACTGTATATAAACATAATGTACATGACATCTGGCCTGGTCTCCCTCTCATAGCCCCATTCTCTATTGTAGATCATGTTTCTATTTCTATTCCACTATGTGTCTATAAAACTACTATTCCCAGGAGGAAGTGCTGTGTGCAGATATTTTCTCTTGTTTCCTCTGTTATTTATCCAGCACTTTAACAAAAATCCCCTGGCCGTGTGAGCGGTAGTCTTTCCTTGATTAAAAACAACAAACCCCAAAATGTTAGTGAAATCTCTACTAGACTGCGACATAAAGGTCAATTTTGGTGTAATTCCACTTTATTCTCAAGGCTCCACAGAGAGGTTGTCATGAGGTGACAGGGCTCTGGCTGTCCTCTGTCTACAGGAAGTTCTGGGTTACACAGACTAGAACCAGAGGTTGTTATCGGCTCAGCTGGCAATTAAACAAGAAATCCTCTATGTGAAGCAACTCATTTGGCTTCTTTTATTTCCTGATTTCAAGATCAAGTTTCAAGTTTATTGTCACATACCAGATAACAACGTACATCATTACCAGCAGGGAAATTCTTGTCCTCCGGGTCAACTCAACTTTACACAATAAAAATAAGTCAAATAAGTAAAAAGGTAATACAATAAGTAAGTAAGTAAATAACTAAGTAACAACAGAATAAGGTGCAATCAACAGAATAAGGTGCAAAGTAATAAGGTGCAAATTGAGATATAATAAGAGTAATCATGGAGATATTTACAGAGAGGTAGACATAGCAGGTATGTAACCTTAAAGTGGCCAAGTGAGTGTGTGTGTGTGTGTGTGTGTGTGTGTGTTGGGGGGGTAAGGGTGCAATCATGTATGTGTGTATGGTGTGTGTGCAAGTGTTAGTGTCAGCAGTTCAGTAGCCTGATGGCTTGTGGGTAAAAGCTGTCTCTGAACCTGCTGGTTCGGGTCCGG
>CABFOQ010024052.1:0-10528 GCA_900660455.1 Gephyroberyx darwinii
CAACAAACGCATAAACCATTTAGTGGGGCCGCACTGTCAGAGAGGACAGCTTCAACCTGCATGACAAGTGTAATTTGGGGGATTTTCTGCGACGCGTAATGCCAAAGAAAATATCCCTCCTCAATAAAATAATTGGAATGTCGAGGGCAGCTCAGTCAGTTGCCTGTGAGACGTGAAACGAAATGAGGGAGAAATAGGATACATTATGTTGCCCCTTCTCAGACAAGAATGCAACCACAAGCGCACACACACACACAAGCACGCGCGCACACACACCTCTGTCACTGCAGATGAGATGAGATAAGGAGAGCTTAAAACACATTGCATGTTAGACAGAGATGAGAATCTCTGAGAGCCATTCCACACTCCGGCAGTCTGCCTCACGGTAAGAGCCCTTCACCTGGCCCAGTCCGCCTTTGGAGCAGGGAGGAAAAGTAGCTTATTCACCCGCCGTGGACTTCAGACACGTAGCTCGCTCATTTAATCTGCACACTGCTGTGAAATGACTTTCAATGAGCTTCCCAAACAAAAGCAGGGGGACGAGGTTGGGGCCTGATTAACATCTGGCCGGGCCTTTTCTTCCGACATGCACCTGAGCATATCCGGAATTTGATTTATGTCCCCGCTGGGAACATGGCAGGTCTGATAGGCAAGCTCATTCGCAGTTTACATTCTGGGCATGTGTTTGTGTGTGCGTGTGTGTGCGTGTGTGTGTGTGTGTGTGTGTGTCCAGTAGGCTTACTGTGGATCCCTTGGGCATGGCAGTCTCATCCACTAGCAGGTAGAGGATATTCAATACCACCATCAGAACTGAGATTGTCTACAGACAGAGGAGAAACACTTGCTTACAAATAGTATAATAACTAAAAACATTTTCACAAAATATTGACCAAAAACCTCAATGTATCAAGAATCATGATGAAATCAAATTGTGGGGGTCCTGCCGAACCGCATACAGTATGGCAATGCAAAATAACTATCTTTTGATTGCACACTGTTTCAACATTTAGCCTTTAAAAACCTGAACAATGTGGTGGTTGTTTCATGCACGTGCCGTGCATTTTTCACATGGCCTTTCAGCCTTTAAAGATGATCATACAGCATAAATAGGATTCCCACACTATAATCTATCCAAAATCACAGTAGTTACAGGGGGCTATTCAGCATTTTCTTAAACAACCATTACACAAAAATACATCCACACCCAGAAGCTTGGCATACAGTGAGAGGATGGGTTTAAGGTACAGTGCGTTAGTCCCTATGGCCACCAGCCAGACTATATACGTCACAGATAAACAGTATGGGCTTAATGATAGGTCATCTCAGCACTCACCGTTCCAGTGAGCAGTATCAGCATCACTAAAGGATAGAGCAGGTTCTTCTCCCAGCCTGATGCTTTCTTTCTCCTCTCTGAGAGAGGGAGAGAGAGCAAGCAAGAAAGTGAGCAAGAGACTCAGCGAGAAAGAGTGAAAATATTAAGGTCATTCATGTAAAGAGACATGCAGAGGGGCCGTATAACCAAAGATTCAGTCCCTGCAATCAATCATGAGCTAATCCCCATCTTAAACACAATTTTCCAACATTGGTTAATTCATATATTGATCAAAGGAAACTACTGAAACCTCAAGCCCTCAGGCTTTATTTATAGGTTTTGGTAAAACATATCATGAGTGTGTGCACCAAACACAATCTCCCCTCTCATCGCGCCCGCGCCCCCCCAGGTAATATAGATTTCACAACCATCATAAATTATACTCTTCCTCTTTAATTAGTCCCGCTTATCGTATGCCTTAATTAGTGGAAACAATAATAAAACCCGGATAAAAAGAAACAAAACAAAATTAATATTGTGATTTATATTTTTGCCTTGGCAGGTGGAAGAAATAGTACCAGAAATAGTGCCTCCTTTTTTCTTAGCCTTTTTCTTAGAAATCAATAGATTTCAAGTTTATATCATCCATCTTGCAAATCCCTCTTATTTCAGTAGCACATCAGTCATGCTTGGGCACTGCTGACTGCCTGCAGACCATTTGCACTATAATGTTCTCTATTATGGCCATCTACAGTGCCCTGCTGATGTGCATCTGACTGCCCTCAAGTCCTTGCCTCCGTGACTCTCTTTCTCAATCCCCAACCTCACTAGCTCGCCCCATTCTGGAAACGCACCCTCCCTGTCTGCCCGAGAAGTTTGCCAAGTGCACTTTATATGCACCATCCTTCTAAATTAATGACATCACTAAAAGGCTGGCTACAATATAAAGTTTGCATCTTGTCCAATATCCTAAGTGCCTTTGTGCCCTCCTCCCCCACCCTGCTCCCCAAAAGGTTCAGGCGTAGCGCACACACTGCACCTCATTTATAATATCCTAAAATGGATGGAAAATGATCAGGCAGTTTTGGTCCAAGTCCAAATTAAGAAATTAAGACAGAGAAGGAGAAAGGGCCTGTCAGCAATATCTAAAAAGCTAACTTCTTGGCATGTATTTCGATGCCGATTTAAGATCCTAAGACAAAACCTATGAGGCCTGTCACGTAATACAAATACTTACCCAATTTATTTCTCTGATTTCTAATGCTGTCCAGTTCTTTGTTGAGCTGGGGAACAGAGCCTCCTCGCGTATAAGCGTGCAAGGAGGATCCTGCGGAAATAAACCATTGAAATGTCTTATGCAGTGTTTTACTTTCAGTGGCATGATCAGTTGTTGTCTTAACACTTAACATACTCAAGCACCACTTATATGTGCCAGACATCTGCCAGACCACCATAAGAAACATGTTGGAAACAGTTGGAAAACATTATCAAAATATCATCATGAGAGTAAATTAACTTCAGGTCAGTAAAAGTGTCCTCCCATTCATTGTTACACTGACAGTATTTCTAGTAATCACTCATATGTCAAATTACTTATTCTGGAAAAGTGGAAGAGCTGTCCTAATGCTACTTCTGACTGCCTTTGTCTTACCTCAACATACGGCATTTGACTTATCTTTATTAAGAAATCCCATCAAAACAGGTAATCCTGCTCAGAACATAACAATGTGATCTCAAACAAGTAAAAATAATCTCCTATGTCAGGAGCTGTCTAGCACATGCCACGACTGGTTGAGCGGGTTGGGAGAAGACAGCAAGGGATTCTCCAGGAAAACCACAAGGCCAGCTCATTTAAGGCTAATTTATCTGTTTTACTCTGTTTTCCTTCCAGCCTTGACGCACTAGTGTAGAGGCCTCTGGGAGCCAAAGTGGAAAAGTATCCATTTGCATCCCCTGGGGTGATTGGCAGCTCAAGACCAATTAGTTCAGTGTTACACCGTTACTAGCGTGCAATAAAAATACCATCTTTCATCTTTGTTACAGGAGTGAAGGACCAATCACTTTGATCAAACCTTTCTCTCCCCTCTGTTATTATGACACGCCCTGTCTGGATGGGTTTAAGTAGGCAAAAAGAGAGAAAGACAGGGAGAGAGAGTCAACAGCCTTGTCTGTGCCCTCGCAGATACCTGTCCCAGGATCTAAGCAGGGGGAAAGTTTGAACCCTCCGAGCAAATGCAGTCACAACACAACAGGAAATGTCACAGGCAGTTCAACAGCTCTTTCTCTCCAGAGATGAACTGAGCACACTCCCTCAGGGTAGCCAAACCTGCTCAGCCGCAAACAAACTAATCTATCACCTATCCGCAGAACATATCCAAAGGCAGTCTTACCTGTCATTCAAGACAGATACATCACTGATGAAGTAACTTTCAGGTTCTTGCTAGAAATGACTAATAAGAGGTTCTAACTATATACAAAGAACAATATCAGCACTTGTTAAAATAAGGAGGAAAAAAAACCCCATGAGATTGTGAACTGCAGTGTTTGAAGTGACATCACCCTGATCAGAAGTTAAATATATTGATGGACTTATTCTACTGCTGGCAGCACCAAGTAAAAGACTGACTGAGTTACAGTGGGGTAGAGATGCTGAGTGAGGCTTCTGGCAGCCAGGAAGGCCTAGAATAATTCAACGTATCCTCTCCAACCTTCACCACAGTCAAACAATTACGTCATCCACAATTATGCTAAACACCATGCTGAGACAACAGAGGCACTGGCAAGGTCATTGTGCCGCATAGCATCTGGACAGGCGCTCTGCTATCAGAACAGAGGGGCCAGGGAGCCAGCCCAGCCAAGACTGACAGCAGCACAGCCGATCAGGGTCTGGAGAGGGCAGTGTGTGTGTGTGCCTGTGTGTGTGTGTGTGTGTGTTTCACATTGCCTGTGCTGCGGCATACTCCAGATACTCTATTATACTGTAAGGAAACCTTCTCAGCCAATTACCTATTGCAATTTTACACTTATTGGTCACTTAGGATACACCTAGCAAGTATGGGGTGGGACCCCTTTTGCCTCTACAGCGCAGACAGCGCAGTGGTACATTGATCTCAAATGTGCTCCAGTTGGTTGGGATCTGGGGACTGCATAGGACAACTAAATTCACTGTCATGTTCCTGGAACCCATCTGATGTGTGATTTGTGATATGTGATATGACCTGGTCAGCAATTGGTACTAATGTGCCTAATGTGAACCAAACACCAGGCAGGATGGACAAATGGATTGATTCTATTTCCTAGAGGTGTAACGATTATCCAATTGGGGAAACGGGACCAACTGTGCAAGATACACCTATACCAATTCAAACATAAAGGCCATTCAATGTCTATTTTAAGCCATTTCGGCTTTACTGGATAGAACATAGTGAAAAGTTGTCACACACGCAACAGTGGTCATCCAAATCCAGGACATGCGAGGGCATGGTATGTGCCTTAGCCTGCTCAGCCACCAGGAGGGCCTACCTATTGGACTCAATACAACGACTTTTCTGAATGACCTTGCCTGTCTAGGACAACTACCAACTATGCAAACTTCGTCCTCAACACATAACAGTTCAGAAGGTATGTAACATAGTGCAGATCAAATAAGAGAAGCTTGTCTCCCATGTATCTTCAGCATTGGAAGCTTATCTGATAGTGCCAGGGGCGTGCCACTGCGTGTCTCCTAACATCTCATATGTCTCCATTGTACCCTTTACAGAGTAAACAAACACATGGCCAGTCAGCCAGATTAAGCCACAAACTGCTGATTTACAACAAAACACCGAATCCACAAAGTCATTACGGATGGAAATTGCATGGAGGGGGGAAGGCCAATGGAGGAACCAGAAGTGTAAATAAACGATACATCAATTGATGCGGCTCAACAGTCCAAATCTGCAAACACAAACAGAAGGTAATAGGACAGGGATAATCTGCTAGAGGGAGCTGGATGCAGAGTGGACACAGGTGAAGCGAGGAGACAACATTGCTTGCCTCTGGAGTGTGTCCTGTGAACTATTCCTGAACTCAAGCCTCTCGTCAGATCAGAGGAAAACCACTGCACCCTCCAGTTTCACCTATATGTGAGGGTGAGTATGAGTGCATGCGTGGGCTCGTGCATGTGCATAAAAAACATTCTTGGCATGCCTGATAAGCACAAGTTTTAAGCTTCCACCAATCAACATCCTCATTTACTCCTAATACCCACCTCTTTACAAACATGGAGTGCAGCTTGGCATCAGTGCACTGGTGGAGATGCTGAGGACCACTGTTATTGTTTTTGGCCTCACATTGACTGGTAAAGATCAAACACTTGGAGATGATAAGGAACAGATTACAATTATTCTATCATAGTGTTCAAAGCGGAGCAGTTTGGCGTGAGCCCTAGGAAACCATACGCTTAGGTGGCAGTCTATGGAGGTGGCCGGCGTAGCGTTCAAAAACATGTGTTATCAGGGAGGGATCTCCTTTACCTCCCTGGTTTGAAAGGACGCTCATCCTCTTCATTTACTCGCATCTGTACACTTGGTTCCTTGCTTGAGTTAATATTAAAGTACGTTTTGGCTCTGGCCCAAATACTTCCTGCTTTGTGAGATTGTTCAATGTCAAAGAAGGAATTTGGGATCACAGAGGGCAGCAGATGAAAAGGAAATGCAGGTTGACAAATAACATCTTTAACAGTTCTCAAACTCAACCTCTCTTTAGACTTTTCCTTCGCGCCCACGTCCAGAGAAGAACACAAAGCTCCCGGTCTCTATTCAGCAGTCCTTGAACCTGTTCTGTGAACTTCCACAGCACCAAGACAAAATCTTGAAGTTTCGGAAGTCAAGAGACTGCAGTTCAATACCCAGGCTACCGTTCTAGGCCTGAGATCAAATGAGGCAATCACTTTGCCAGTAGTGACAGTGGCATTGATCCGTCTTAAATGGACCCTTAAAAACTTCCCAAATCTAATACATGGTCCCTTCCATGGTGGCAGCTTTGCCTTATGTGAGCAAGACAGAGGTAGGGAAAAGCTAGTGTCACGTGTGTGGGTTTTTCCTAGTGCCTGTGTGTGTGTGTGTGTGTGTGTGTGTGTCTGGCTGATTTGTCAATGCTAATTGATTCCAGTGCGGCGCGCTCCATCACACCCAATAGGGCAGTCACCCCCTCCCCTCCCCTATAATGTGCCAACACGTCTCCCACAGACGTACCGTTTAATCTCCTCTGAAGGGCTTCCTCCTGCAAATGGATGCAGTAAATCTGCTCATCCAGGTCCTCCAGGATCTGAGGGGGAGGGGGGAGAGGGGGAAGAGATGAAATGGGTTATAATTAGGCCCAAAGTGGGACTGGAGAGATGGCAGATGGGAGGATGAGTTGGTGACGTATTTGTAGTCCTCTGCCGTGCATGTTAATGGGCAATTGAGAAAGACATCTTTCAGAATGGAAGTGGCTCGAGGTCTGTGGGGGTGTCTGTCAACTCCAACTACGCAGACTTTGAGAGAAAACTTAAATCCTGTCAAAAGTTTTCAAATATAGAATTCGTCCTCAATCTATCACTGTATAATCATTTTTGCCTACTGAACAAGCGTCTAAAAACACTCAAATCTCATCCCAATGATTACTCACTGTTGGCTTCACTAGTAACTGGCCCATGACGGTGAACATCCTAGACAGTCCCACAGGAGTACACACTAGATAGGAGACAAAAGAACAGCTTGATCACACATCAGTTTGACTGTTCTACTGCAATAGGTCAATCTAATGCTGCAATACTGAGGTGATAGTATTTTAACACCACATCTCAGTTCTAAGATTACATTTGCTTCAGTGTGTATGGGGTTGAACTAAAAGACTTACTTAGCAAAAGCAGTCCTCCCATCAGAGATATACAGGAGTAGAGGTACGGTAGGTAGAATTCCCAGAGATCTGTAGAAACACCCCACACACACACACACACACACAATATTAGACAAAATATTATTAAAATTCCAAAATAAAATAAGAGTTACAATCACGAATGAGACACAAACCTCCATAGACATACCATAGAGTGATTCCATACTGGCTGCATCATTGTCAATGAGTGCTGATGCCACCCACACTATGCCCAGTATGAGCAAAGCCAGCAGGAAGAGCATCACAAAGGTCTCCAGAATACGAGCCTTAATGCCCTGTAAGAAGAAAATATGTACACACACACACACACACAGAAGAAAGAAATCAAGCTCCTGATGTTTACACACAGAAGCATGTCACACACACACACACAATAGACAAAATGAGTTTTGTATTGCTAGGAGGAGAGTGAGCCCCCCCTCCGCCCATCCTGCCTCGCTCACCTCAAATTCACACAAACATGAAATACACACTCCTACAGATTCATGTGTAAAACAACTCTTTTATACACACACAGTCTATAAAGTGGGTCTAACGGGGGCCAGTAGTGGCAGAGGTGAAATTAAAAAGGGGAGGGGGAGTAGGGCTGCTGTAAGGAGCATGAAGCCTGACTGGGTTAGCTACTGTCTGCGATTGAGAGCAGGCCTCCCATCTGGGGCCGATTAGGAGGTCCTTTAACACGGTCGTGTCCCGGGCCATGCAGACAAGAGGGTTTTGGGGTAATTTGGGTTTTCCGGGTCACAAACCGCTGAGTGGTTAATAAAGTCCTCCTCTACCTGTTCACACAGATTCCATTTCCCCCCTGCTGCAGAGCCTCGTCGTCTAGCACTGTAAGATAGATAGGCATTCTTATACACATGTCAGGTGGGTTACCAGGCACGAGCTAACAAGGGCTCTCTGCTTTTGGAGCGTTGGTTAAATTGGGTACATATGAGCAATTTGTTACCAGCTACCATAATGGCTGTGTGGTTGCTGTTCAGTATTTGCTCACAGATACATGAAGGAGGTCTCTCTTTGAAGGCCCACTTCTAATACACGAAGACCTCTTTATTGGATGGAAATGGTTTTAGTCTTGCAAATGAACTCGGACAGGGCTCAGGCTTTATGCAACTCCTGACTCCTGAAGTGTTAGTTCTCCAATACCATCAAAATTCATGATTTCTTTTGTTACTGTCATACAATACATCATCAACTGTCATCAACTGCATTACCATCATGATCAATTTTGAAAAGCTGTCTTTGCAACATAAAGTAATCCTTTCTAACTCGCTTCACATCGCTTCTTAGCTCTTATTTATTTTCCAAGCATCTTCTCTATCATACATGATCATTTTAGTGTCTCACCAATATTTTGTCACATCTAATGTCAGGATACTATGACCCCTGCAGTCCTTCCTGCTGGTTGCTTGTAATGTTAGTGATATAGGAATTTAAGCATATTCTCCCACTGCACTATAAGTCACTCTGGATGAGAGTGTCAGCAAAATGCCCGTAATGTAAATGTAAAAATCTCCTGTAGCATCCCTCACTCTCTCTATACTTGCCTCTTCTGACAGCATTATTCTGGAGGAGCCTCAGTGAGTGTAGAATTTTCTAGCACAGCAGAAAAGGAAGTGGGCAGGGTCTGGAGTGCCCCAGTGTGGCCGCGCTGGACACTGCAGCCACTTGACACGTAACGTTAAAGAGGTAAAGAGGACTTGAACATACAGTAGCTTTATCCGGCATGAAAGAGCTGCCCATAAATGTTAAAAAAATAGGTATAAAACGGAATATATAAAGTGATATCATATCTGGGGGAACCAGTTTGGCATATGAGTTGCTAAGCCATTAGCAATAAATTCCTTATACAGGAAAGCAAAATATAGCCTATAATCCATATATTAACTGTACTAACAGCCTCATGCTCTTTTGTACACTCTAGCACACTAGATGGATGCTGCAGTCTAACATCTCACAGCCCAGTGGGGAAAACTCAACACCACTGAATACAACAAGGTGAAAGGGGGAGACAGGGAACGAGAAAGAGAAAAGCAAACGAGAAGGAGAAAAAGAGAATGGTGGAGGAGAGGAGTCAACGTCTGAGCGCATCTCATTCCCCGGAGGTGAGAGAGGTGAGAGAGGAATGCTTTCAGGGACTTCAGCCATGTCCCACACGCGCTCTCTTAAGGATGCATCGGGACAAGTGGGACCAGCAGGCGCGATGTGCGTCCGTTCAAGTGAGCCAGTCCACCTTAACCGGCCGCCCATGCCATGCTGAAGGTGTATTCCCTTTAGACTAGGTCTCTCAATCATTTATAAGACTCAAATCATTACCCATTCAGATCATTTAGGGCAAAGGCAATGCTTGTCACCTCCCTTACTATCATCCCTGGTTCCTGCCCCGTTGGAGGAACAATCCACTGTGTCAGACATTGTTTCATTTCGTGCAAAGGAAAAATGACTTTGAACTGAATGCCCCGATTGGTTTCATCAGCCCTTCTCCACGCATGACATTGCACATCCGAAATATTCTATCTGCCCGTCCTCTCGTTCTTGCAAGAAAAAAAAAAGAAAGGTAAGCAAGGCCAAATGTTCTCTGTGACAGTCAAAGAGTGTGAAATAATAAAGGTTTAAAAATAGGCAAATCAAACCTGATCTCCTGTATATAGTGATCATCACTGATCATAGAAGAAACTGTCTGCTGGTTAAGGAAGGAAGAAAAAAAGAAAAAAGACCTGCGCCTTGGCATCCAGAGCGCCTGCTGAAAGTTTCTATTCTTGCCATTCTAAATGTGTAACTACCTCTAAATATAGCAGCTCTGAAATATTCAGCATCCCCCGATCCTCACACCGATGTCGAGTGGGGGGCTAGTTAACTGCAGCTATGCTAGTACAAGACTGGAGACTTCCAAGAAATGCGTGTAGGGAACGGAAAGAAAAAGTAACTCTTACATACATACTACCAAACTACCAAACATGTATGACTACACACACACGCACACCTCCAAATCCACCCAGTAACAGTCCGAAAGCTTAGAAAAACTAAAGCACAATCTGCCACTCTGTCCTTGATGTAGTGCTTCGACTGTGATGAATCCAACAGAGAGTTCACCTCTGGAAGCTGAATGCCGGCGAGCAATTGTGGGCAAGTGTGTGTGAGAGAGGACGTTGGGGAAGGTCCAGGGCTGTGTTGGGTGTTGGGGGGGGTATTAGCAACAGAGAGATAGACAAAGAGGGCAAGTTAGAGAGGCGCAGAAGCTTCCTACCGCCTGCCATCAATCCTTAGCAGGTCAGCAGGTGGTGGCAGAGATCGGCCCGC